>JAQGAZ010000369.1:0-66559 GCA_034692225.1 Polydesmus complanatus | reverse complement strand
TATGTTGATAATAAAAATTATCAAAACTAAGACGAGCACTACTTTTGCTAATATTAATTACTACTTAAGGTTACAAATACTACACACATGCAATAAAGACAAAAATAATAAAAATTAATAATTACTGTACTGTATAGAAAACAATATCAACAATCAAAAAAGAAATATAAAAGAAAATTGATAGACTACCGGTAATGATTATTTTTGTTGTGTTTAAAACGATTACTATATAAAAATGTCAAAATAACAGTAAAAAAAAATATTTTTTCAAATTTCACAAATATTGCTAAATAGTGATAATTATTTGCTTATTCAGCTACTACTAGCGCATTCTACAGAAAAATAAATAAAAATTTATGCTGCAGATTAGCATCATGATAAATTGAATAAAAATGACAAAAGCGACAAAAGTAACAAAACAAGTTTTTTTCAATAGAAAAATAAATTTTCTATGTAATCAAAACTATTCAAGTGTGGCAGGGATAAGATTAACGGACCTGGTGACTTATAAAACATACTGAACGCAAAAATAACAATAATGCTATGCTGTACCTTTTAAGCTGCCTTTTCTGGTATCTTTATAGGAATCTGGCAGAGTAAGTAGAGCACGGTGCGAATAATGAATTGTCATGCAAATCAGTGCAGGTAGGTGTTGAATGCATCGGGGGGAAAAAGGTAAGAAATAAAAAAAAAATTGTAAGATTAAAAAAAAAAAACTAAACAAGAAATGTAGACAACTACAAACAAAAAGCAACTAAAAATTAGCACAAATATATCTACAATATATTTAAAAATTCATGCATACTAACAATGCTAAACAAATAAAATCAATAATTACAATATGCTTTGCAGCATCATTATTATTAATTCGATTATTGCGATAGTGATATAAATTATTATGCATTAGATGCTAGCTAGAAATGAAAGCTAGCTTAATATGTTTTAATTTCCTAATCAATTTACTTTAAATAAATAAAACGTAAAAAAAAAAAAGAAAACAAAATTATGTCGTAATTTACGACGAAAACAATGAAACAAATTTGATATCGTTGTTATTATTGTAAAACCATCGATATCAAATTTTTAAGATCTAACCTTTACTGTAGAGTACAGGAATGTAATCTGTAGCCAATCTGGTTTTGCTTTTGATAGCTACCAAAAGTGGACTTCCCCTCCTAACACCCAAAATATATTAAAACAGAATAAAAAAAAAAATTCAAAAAAGTTAAACTGGTTTCTTCGAATTACTGGTATATTCAAACAAAATATTATTAAAATAACCTTGTGGCAACGCACTCTCCAGGAAAGTAAATACTCTTCATACACAGGGCAAACGCACCTTCCTAAACAGTGATTCCAATTAGATTAACATCATTCCAACATAATAAAAAAAGAAAAATGTAAATATTTCAAAAGTTGAACGTCTTACAAACTGTTCGACGGCTAGTTCGACCACTTCTCTGAACGACAACGAAGGATTCGTATCATAAATGTGATTCAAAAGTTTGGCTATAACTTCAGTATCAGTATCCGATTCGAATTCGTAGCCTTTTTTAATCTTTTAAAAAATAATAATAATAATTTTTTTTTTTTTTTTAAATAAAAGCACATTTTTGAACATTAAATATTAAAATATAAACATACCAAAAATTGTTTGAGATCTTTATAATTCGTCAAAATTCCGTTATGAACAACCAAAAATTCTATAAAATGATAGTAAAAAATAAAACACAGAATCGCTGACTGTATAATATTTCAAACAGGTTTTACACTAACCATGTCTAAGACCGGAACGTTGAGGGTGGCTATTTACAATATTAGGAACTCCGTGAGTAGCCCAACGAGTGTGAGCTATTCCAGTGTGTGTTAAAAATTCAATATCCAAATCGAGATCTTTTAAGCCTACGATTAAAATTAAGCTCGGTAAATTATGCGACCTTCCACAAATATATATATTAAAAAAAAATGCACTATTAAAAGCATTTTTATTTACTTATGATTTCGTCTTCCAGTGCTTTAACTTTTCCTTTCTGTTTAATCATAATAACTTCTTTGCCGGCGATATCGATGTCGATGGCCACTCCGGCCGAATCATAGCCCCTGTACTCCAGACGCTGAAGCCCCTTGATCAAAAAATCCAAAATCTCCCGACGGCTTCGCGGAGTAAGATAATTGAGGTACGCAAAAATTCCTAATAGACATGAGTAAAATTCTTAATACAGTACGATACATTTTTTTAAATTAATTTTAGGGGTTGTTTTAAAACTACATAAATTTGTAACGGTTAAAAGTGTCAAGGAAAATTGTTCCTTTAAATACTATTGCTAAAAAAAAATTCATTTAAAAAAAAAAAATTTAACAATAAAATTATCATAACGGGCAACAAATTTTCTGAGTTTATATTTTTCATTGTCTACTGAAATAACTTTTTATTGTTATCGACGGAGAAAAATGTGAGCAAATTATTTCCTCATTAAAATTCGTCGCCGGTCGCTAGTCAATTAAACCGAGATAAATTTTTTCTCTGATCTTTCAGTTAATAATTCAGATCAAGGTAAACAGCTTCAACAAAGTCTACTATTACGCCTTTAAAATCCCCGCCAAATAATTTAAAAAAAAAAAAAAATTTATTACAAAATTATTAAAGTAATAGTCCTAGTCAATTAGTAATCAAGGCATTTTTTTGAAATATCTAATAGCATTTTACATTCTAGACTACACCTTAAAGAAACAACTTTTTAAATAAAAAAATCCCCGACTTTTTTTTTAAAAAGAAAAAAAAAAAAAAAGTTATTACAAATATTTTATGAACATTAAAATAAAATTCTAAACAACAAAATAATTATATCTCAGGTATCATCTGTTGCTGTGAGCAACCAAGGCTGAACACAATACTTGCATCAGACTTTAATTTTCACCTGTTAATTATTAAATTTGCAATTTATTAAAAGTTACCCTTTATTTACTTTTTTTTTTAAAAAACATTTTTAAAATTAAATTTGCACTACATTTTTTTTTATTACCGGTATTATAAAAAATAAAATCAATTTATCAACAGACTAAAGAAAGTAAAAAAAAAACCCAGCTGAGAATACAAAAAATTGTTTATCAAAATATGTTTAAAATATTTAATAATACGTTATCATTCAATTTTATTTATTATTCGATCTTTCAAAATGTTGCAATAAAAAAAAAATGTACTCAATTCCAGTAAACAAAATCCTTGCTTCAAATGTTCCCTACTGTAGTAATTAGTTCGTGAGAACTACAATTAACAATCAAACTCTATGAGAGCAAATTGATGTAAATGATACCATGGCACGTACATTGTACATTTTAATTGTAATGATAAAATTTAATATCACCACTCTTGCGACATTATATTTTTTCAATCCGTACTTTGATAATTCCGAATGTTTTTTTCTAATATCACATTATATTAGTTCTGATAATAAAATAAGAATTCAATCAATATAATTCATAGAAATTCGATTTTTTTTTAATTCCAGCGCCAAACTCCCCATATCAATATAAAACCCAGGTGACAGTTTCAATTTTAACTATACGGCAAGACTTGTCAAATAATTATCGTAATAACAATTACAAAGCTTTTAAATAAAAATATTTACTAAATTGAAGCGAAAATAGATGGATTGAAGATAAAAATAATAGTAATCTGTTGGAGCTGTCAATTATTATTACTGTAGATGGTACACGACATCCGCATCTCACGTTTCACACCCGGCAGCAGTAGGCTACTGTTGCGTTACAGTTATTCGCCAACTAATGAGATTTCTCGCAATTCATTAAGATATAATTATTTATAACGATCCTAAGCTGCAATAATCCAAAATGCATTTAAAGCAGAATATTATTTATGATATTGGTCGTGCAATCGTGGTGACATTACGGTACTAATTTTATATTTCTCGTTTGACATTCGGTATTACTGTACATGTATTATAGGCGCCTGGTCAGATGAACTGCCGGGTAACGTGAACCCACGACGCGCGTTAATAAGAATAATTAGAAAATGTCAACTTACCGCACATCTTTTTCAATCGGTTATTGCCCAAGTAACACACAAACCCGGAATTCACTAGAACGACTCAAAATCTCAACGAGACGAGTACAAAATTTTCTTATTTCACATTTGCTTTTATAATTTGACCAAGTCGCATGGATGGATGGGAGATTGCCACGTTATCTCTTTTCCCCGCCCATTTCACAGCTAATCACGAGAGTGCGCACTTGGAAGGGCGGGCTTATCCTACGTCATTGTAAAACAATAAAAAAGAAAGAAAGAAAAAAAAAACGTAAAATTTAATTAATATTCAAGTTTAATGTAAAACGATTTTAAATAGCAAATTATTCGTTTTTTTTAAATAATTCTAGTTTTAAAATACAGCATTCCGTATTTCACAAAAATAGATAAATGAATACTGAAATAAAATATTTAATTAAAAAAAATAAAGATGTTGCTTTTAAATATTTTTGTGCTTGTTTTCTGTTTAATAATATAATTTTGTATAAGTTATCTTTATTTTATTTAAAATGGTTGGTTTTACAACAGTACTCTCTATAAGGCGACAGCATTGGATCAGATGTCGACCATCATGATCAATCCTTTTGGTAAATGCGTCGGGTTATTAGGATTCTGCAAACAAATACATGGAATAGAATACATTGTAATGGTTTAACGATGAGCGGTAATAAGCGTAAATTAACTTCCAGTAATAATCCAAACCATGACTTTTGCGATTTTTTAATAGGTATACATGTATATAATATTGTAAATATAAATCAAAACTCCTGGATTTGCGGCCGTTGACCTGGCCCCACACTTTATTTCGGCAATTTGTTTGCAGTAATTAAATTAATTTTTTTGTTTGCACAGAATTAGCAGAATTTGAAAAAAATGTTAGTCGAAATATTCATAAATCCAATGTATACCGTAAAGCAGCAGCAACTCTTGCAGCTCAACCTACCAGAATCAAAAGTGGGGATGACGCAAAAAAACTAGTAGGTTATAATCAAAAATCATTGCTTCGAAAATCATAAATTATAAATTTTTATGGTTATACTTCCTATTTAAGAGTGGAATTGGAGATAAAATCGCCAAGAAAATTGATGAATTTTTATCCACTGGAAAATTGCAAAAACTTGAAAACGTAATGCATTTCATTTAATGCCTGCAGGATATTTACAAGTAAAACTATTAATTATAGATTCGAGCTGATGATGATTCTCAAGCTATCCAAACTTTAACTCGAGTTACTGGAATTGGGTAAAATTCGAATGAAAATAATGCAGCCAAGTAATTTATTTAATTTATAACGTATAGACCAGCTCAAGCAAAGAAATTGGTAGATCAAGGAATCAAAACTATTGAAGGTAATAATTATAAATCATGTACAAATTATATTGAAATCTTTGGTTAAATTAATAAATTATAATTTTCACATTCATAACTAGATTTGAAAAGTAATCAAGATAAGCTCACTCATCATCAGAAAATTGGTTTAAAGTGTGTACACAATACTACGTACATGTAGAAAATTACGTAGGAGTTGTAAACTTTAAAATTATTTCCTTCATGTTTATAGATATTATCATGATTTCGAACAACGAATACCACGCGATGAAATGGTTTTAATGGAAAAGAAGATTTCCAAAGAAATTCATCGAATTGATGAAAACTATTTGATTACAATCTGTGGGAGCTTTCGTAGAGGTAAAAAGTTAATACATGTAACAGATAATAATACCGGTAATAAAAAAAAGAGATTAAAAATCTATCATCAAATGTTTTGTTTAATAGAGTAAATTTAAAATATAAGATAAATTACTTATCTTATTAATAAAATAACATTTCACATTAAATACTAATAAATACATGTGTGTAGGTGCTGATTCGAGTGGCGATATAGATATCCTCCTCACGCATCCATCGTTCACTTCTGAAAAGAAAAAACAGGTAAATAATTATTTTTTTAAAAATAAAGAAATGGAAATCATTTTTAAAAATTTTTTTAAACTAATTTCTATTGAAACTCCCAGACTATGACCTGATTTTAAGCTTAACGGGAGTTCGTATAAAACATTAAGCGACTTTGATAAATTGTTTGGGAGTAATGAATGACAGCTAACTAGTTCCGATGCTCACTAAAACTGGTACTTGAAAGCTCAATGAGGTGTATTAGGCTAGTCTGAAGTTTTTTTTTTTTTAAAAAAATGAGGTCATAAGGGCATTGACTGAAGTAGGGCATTTCCTAGTAGCTGGGAGCTTCAAATAAATTTAACAACAGGGTTTTGGTATTTAAAAATAATTTGTCAAGATGTCTCGAAGCACTTTTGGTAATGAAAGTGTACTTTTTGTTTTATAGCCCCATCTACTTAAACAGGTTGTAGAAAAACTGCAAACGAAAGAATTTGTTACCGATGTCTTATCTCTGGGAGATACTAAGTTTATGGTAAAACCTTGTAATAATTATTGTATTAATAAAATCTAAACACCTGTCTCGCCTTAAAATAATGTAGGGAGTGTGCTTATTAAAGAAAGGTGGAATTCATCGTCGAATTGACATCAGGTAAACAGATTAATATTATACAGGAATCGAGGGTCTAATTAATAATCGTTGTTTTGCATTTAGGTTAATTCCTAATGATCAGTATTATTGTGGCATTCTTTACTTTACTGGAAGTGATATGTTCAACAAGCACATGAGAACTGTGGCTGTAGAAAAACATTTCACTTTAAACGAGTATTGCATTCGACCAACAGGAAGCACAGGTATTAAAAAAATGTTATTTATGTGCTGTTACCATGTACAGTACTAAGATTATGTGAATTGTACATTTTGATTTGAAGGTGTGCCAGGTGAACCTCTCCCAGTAACGTGTGAAGAAGATGTATTTGCTTATCTCGAAATGAAATATAAAAAACCCGAACAAAGAAATATGTAAATTATTAATACAAAATCGACCAGCTTACCCCAGACTATTTGGCCAGTAAACAATTTTTGAGATTTATAATTCTTCATTTGGTTGGCTTTCACAAATACACGATTTACTTTGGGCGTCTCTATAAGAAGTACAACCTAGGGCCATAGTTCCAGTAAACATTAATTTGGCGGCTCCTTTGCATTCTGAAAATTATAAAAGGATGGTGAATTTGTTAAATAATATAAAAAAAAAAGAGAAATTTACTTAGCCACATAGCAGTATCAATATGCTTTTTGTATTTATCACAAAGTTTATATAAACAGCGTTTGAACGTCTTATCACAATTTTCTTTGTCTTCGTTACAAATATCGTAACAAATGTCGTGTTTGTCACAACAATGACTTAGTTGCTCTAATGGAAGATATTCCGTTTCCCACTAAAATATATTTAAAAAAAAAAATACTTTTATCATTGCCATCTTACAAAAGAAAAATAATGCTAATTTGCATTACCCTAACACCTAGTGATCCACAGCCATTCGAATTTGGAATATAATGAGGATTTTTCTTTGGTATTCCCCCTAGATTTTTAAATTTAAGCACTTCATTAATACATGTATTATAGCCTACAGGTGGGCTCCTTAATTATTTAGAATAAAGTCGGTTATAAAAGGCAGCCAAAACTTAAATTTTTATTTTGCTTGATGCTGATAAAAATACATCCTATAAAAATCAATAAAAAAGTTAAACATGTTTTAAAATTAAAGATAAATAAACTACAACAATTGGGGAGAAATTTCTCGTTTTAATGCAGGCTGGCAGTGGCATAATAGAATGTCAGATGGTCATAATAACATTAAAGTTAATTTATTAGTACAGACATGATTCGAGAGTGCGATCATTCAAGTAAACTGCCACGTGCTATACGGTTAACAAAGATACAGTATAAGCAGCCTTATAATAAAACCTTTTTCTAAAAAATCAAGATTATTAAAATAAAAATAATTGATTTACATAATTACCGTTTGGGCAATAGAATTCGCAGTCTTCATCTATCACATCGTTTATCAGGTTCTCAATTGTTTGAATTCCCAAAGCCACCTTATCAACGTTAAATTAGACGGGCATAATCTTTCATTAAAATCAAATTCAAAACATTGTAGGCCTATACCTTTTCGGCTCCCTCAGCCAATGCGTTCATGTAGTCGCCTGCAGTTGTCATCACCTTTCCCAGAGAGTCAAATACGGAATATGCACAACTAATTTGACACATGGCTTGGGCGCATATACAGAAGAAAACAAATTTCATAACTGTCGGTTCCATTATTGCTGAATTGAGACAATTTCATGGCCGATACTATATACAAGGTTCAAGGTCAAAGGTTATTACACGATAATCAATTTATTATTACTATATAGGTCAAATAACATTAAAGATGACATACTGTTTTCGGACTTTACTCGTGCATTAAAGCTGCGATGGCTTACTATCAAGGCGTTGTTACTATACGTATCTTTTACTTGAATTTTGAGATGAATCCCGCTAACAAATCGAATTTTCTTACCCTCGCAAACGCGGCGCTTTCGATCAAAACATATGACTAAAAACTACGTGTAAAAAGGGATTCCCGGTAGTGACGCTACCTGTCTGTTGCGCGCATGCGCTCTCCAATGCGTGACGTTTTGGTTACCAATTTCAAAATTAAAAGGACGAAGGAAACATAAACGATGTTAACAAAATTATTGATTACTGATTGGCCTTGACAAACCGAAGAAGAGATAAGGAATAGTTCCCAAAGCGCTAAAAAAATGGGGTGTTAAAATTGAAATAAAATTATTGTTAAAAATTTTATTATTTTCTCACTTTTGCCAAAAAAAAAAAATTTATTTGTCGGTATATTGGCAATTAATTGTTATTTTTATGTATTATATGTCCTAAGGTCCTAATTTTATAGTCAAAATGAACCAAATTATCAAAAAAAATATTTACTAAACCAAAAGAAATAAAAGGTGACAAAGGGGGAGGGAGCAGAGGAAAAATTATTTTTTAAATACCGTATATTATTTATTAGATAAATAATTTACGCTGAGCTTGCAAAACCGATCGAAATTTATTTGAAAAATTACTAACAAATAATTACACTCTTTTTATTCGAATTAATTTTCACTTCACTTAATTACCGGTAGCTGGACAACTTTCATGGCCATCCATATGGGTCGGTCGGATGGAACACCAAAAACCAAACCAAATCTACGCCCCTCGGGTTATAGCCCCTTTCTCTTGTGGGTCTATATGGGTCAGATTAATAATTTCTTACTCTATTGTTTTCATTTAATACAGCATTTAGATTATGCGTACTGGACATGTATTATAATGGACGGTACTTGCTTACGGTTCCCCACCAATGCAATTGTCCCGCTTTTGAGATAAGCATTATGGTAGGCTAATAGCCTACTTGTCAGGAAAACTGTGTTTTAATAATACTGCATTGTACAAATTTTCTGATGTATTATTTTGCTGACGAGAATAAATCAAATCAAATAGCCTACACATACCAATTATTCAATAAATCTTGTCAATTTAATGTATTATTGCATCCTATGCAAAAATAAATTTTCTATAAATTAGTATTATTCTATGAAACACCGTAGTAAAGTTGCTTTATAAAATTACCGGTACGATAAAAATACATATAATATCAAACTCAAAAACTATTATGACTCTAGATTTATATTAATAAAAATAAAATAAAAACCTACCCACTATTATATTATACCGTAATATATTTAAAGCGGTTTTTAAAATATTTAGTTTTTAACTGTCAGTACAGTAATTAAACTTCACAGTTTGAAACTTTTTGTACAATGATTATTTTTTTTATGTAAATTATTACACTGTATAATTAAGATGAGAGATATAAGATGAGAAATAAAATTAAAGTAGAAGATGCAAGTTTGAGATTGTAATAGAGGGCAGATGCAGAATTGCAACCATCTGTATTACATCCATAGACGTACTGCTGTCCTCCGTAACCTATAAACATCGAGATAATATTGTAAAATTTAAAATGCAATTTTGTATGTAAATGGAATTTTGTAGGTAAAACGTACATTGTTTTTAAAATACATAAAAATCCTCTAAATAATATTTCGCAAACTTGTATACGTCTACCTAGCTGCATGTCGCCAATTAAGCGCAAGGGAAAATTGAAGTTATGATTGAGACATAAAGACAAAGGTTCTGGAACCCGGGCGTCCGGAGAGTAGGAGTAAAACAATTAAGTAGTTATTTACAAGGGATTTGGGCTTATGCAACCTCCTCTACACCATGTCATTGCTGATGGGGATTCCCACAGTAGGTCTAATATTTTTTTTGTTTTTGAAGATGATAGTACTAATCGCTTCCGGTGACCTTTAAGTGAGAGTGTAATCAATGTTCGGCAAATTTTTACTACAGTGTACTTAATTTGTGTTTTGTTACTAAAATTTTGCTTAATTTTTAATGTGGTGCAAAAACTATTGCCAAATTTCTGGCTAAAATTGATGTAATACAATATGAATATGATGTAAACAATATACTACAATGTATAATACAATAATTATTGTCCGTCAATTAAATAAGTATGCAATTGACTATTATATTAATCATATTAATTGACCAGGTTATAATAATAATCTCCGCATCACTTGAATAATAACAATGTGAGGTATTCATTAAATGTATCCTTATTTTCCAAAAGAATTTTATAAAAGAAAAAAAAATTACAAGATGTATCTAGTAGACTGCAATGTGCAACGAATTGGTTGCCCTAGGACAATTGTCCAAGCAATTGTCTTGCAGCTGAGCTATACTGTATAATTATGAGCCAGCAATGTCTGCGCAAAGTTTACGCATCAACAGAAAACTTAAATTTTAACAAATTGTGATTTCTTATAATGGGGCATGTTAAGAATTTGACATAATTATGATGAAAAGATAAGGGCCATCAACCAACCGATGTCAAAGAAGTGTCATAATTATACTTGTTGGCTTAGCTTGACGATCAAACTTATTAATAATCGTCTTGACGCGTGTTGAACAATCGACCACATAATTATCAAAGTCTACTAGGGCCCCGTTTCATAATGAGGTTTTGCTAATATTACTAGTGTTTTGTTCAATGTACTTTGGCTTTAACAATTAAAAAGTAATGCTGACAATTAAGGTCAGAGTAGCCTACATTGAACCAAACACTAGTAATATTAGCAAAACCTCATTATAAGACGGGGCCCAGAAGTCAAAAACCAAACAAAAATCGAAGATACAGTATTACATTTCATAACAAGTATTCATTTGAGACTAGAGATACCTTTTGTAAACCAGTTATATATTGAAAACTCATACGCGAACACTACCTATAAATGACCAAACAATGGGATTAATTACCTGAGGTAAAGTAATAAGCTTTTTCATTTGATTGGTCGTGGCCGCATTCTCTAATCACTCGATTGTCCGGTCCCACTAAAAAGAATAATTAAAATAGTGTTACTTTTAATGTAAATTCAACTAATTTGCTCGTATTATATATATTTAAAAAAATGTGAAATTGACTTACTATCGTTTTCTTTAAATGGGATAGTTTGCTCAATTTTCCTACAAAGAGTGGCGTTGGCGTCGCATTCTTTTAGAAGTGTTTTGTTCAATACTCCTCCGTCGAAGCCACATTGTTTATCGAAATGCGAATTGCAATTGTAGCACTTTATAGCTGATGCTAAAAAATAAAAATACGATAAATAAGAGTCAAATTAATAGAAAGAAAAAAATCTCAACTTTAAAAATTTTATTTTTGGGATTTAATTATGGAATTAGATAAAAATTTATTGCTTGTTTTCTCACCGCCGTACTACTGTATGTGCATAAAGAAAACGCCGTGTGCCAGTTTACGATCAAATATTAAAACTTTTTATTTTATTTTTATTGCATTTGCAAGTGCTTGCAAATAATTATATGCTCGTCATTAACAGATAAATTATTAATGTACTGTACAGCATTTAAATATATTTTTCTTACTACCAGTATTTATTTTTTTAAAAATATTTTTGATAAGTAGGCTTATTATTTTGCACGAAATGGATTTAATTGACTCGGTGCTAATTTACATGTACATAGTGGTCGAATTTCACAGAGAATCGTAATTACCTAATAATAATTACTAGTAAAGAAAGGGTAAGATGCCTAACAATAATACAAGACAAAGTTGCAAGTGCCTTCGACCATGAAACACGTTTCTCTTTTTCTTACACGCGTGTAATCAGACAAAAGCAAAAAGTTTTCATTAAAATAAAATAAAAAAAAAAAAGGAAGTGAATAAAAAGAGGGTAGAACCAGTCAAAACCTACTTTATCCAGTAAAATACAGCTATAACATTGGCCACTGATTTGCATTTTTTTAAAAAAATATTATCTTTACCATTAATAATTATTAAACCTGACGACATATTAAGATGTTTGGAAAGGATGAAAAAATAATTTTAACTATGTACATTAATTATGCGTGTTGAAATGGTCTAATGCTATGCCTCCAGTTCAGTTACCTAATTAGACAAAAACAACAAAAGGTACGGTACTGTATGGTAGGTAATAAAATCAGTGTATGCAAAGCTGGCCCTGTTGGTACTGTACATACATTTCAGCAAGCAATAATAATAATTAAGTTCGAATAAAAAAAAGGGAATAGAGAAGGGGGTGGGGGAGGAGCGAAAAAAAGGAAATAGAGAAGAGGGTGGGAGGGGGGGGGGGGGGGGGCGAATGTAGTGGAGAGATGAGTGGGGGGGTAGAACCAGTCAAAACCTACTTTATCCAGTAAAAAACAGTTCAAACAGTCGGCATACAGGCTTCTATTTTTTTACGACAACTTTTTATTAAGGTGTTTAAAAATATTTTAAAAAAATAAATAAGTAGGCCTACCGTAGTTTTTATGTACATGTATTGTCGTTTAATTTAAAATAAATACAAAATTATGTATTTAGCTTTTTGGATTTAGTTTAAGAAAAGTTTTCAGTTTTTAGCACTAGTACTTTTTTTTGGGGCATAATTTACTGTTAATGTGCTGCTTTGCAGCTAATATTTTTAATAAATTTAATAGTGTAAGTTTCTTTAAGTGTATTATAATACGGTAAATGCAATTGTACCACTTTTAAATTCTAATGAAAAGTTATTTAAATGGTTTATATATTAAACAAAAAAAAATAGTAATAATTTATTACGCAAATTCGTAAGTATTTAAATATTTCACTGACTATTTTAATACAAAAATAAATTAAATTAAAACTTTCGTACAATTGCGCTTTGTAATTTTTTATCAATTTTTTGATAAGATAAATAGCAAACACGCTTTTTTAAATTACTTTTTTAAATAAACAAATGCAAATTAAAATAATAAACTTTTTTTTAAAAAAAAAATAATATGATTTAAATTTTTTTTATAATTACTGTATATAGCGTAATCGAAATTACAAATTTTAGTTGTTAAAACATAGTTCGGCATTTCCTTATTTATAAAACATTAACATTATGCTAATATTTTTGTTTCCAAAATTAACTTACCAGAATGAATACAAAATATCACAGCAAAGCATGAGAGAAAAAGCCAGACGAATGATTCCATCTTTCAGTCGAAAACTTCGGGTAAAACAAACTTTGGTTCCCACAATTAAAGATAAGGCTAATATTTCGATCAAAGTGACATTAAAAACCGACAAAATCGAAGGCCGGTCATTAAAATCATAGACAGGAAGACATGATCATCTATGGTGGGGAGAAATAAATAAAATAATGTTGGTAGCTAGAGCTCGACAGGACGAAGCTGCCAGCCCCGTCGACTCGATGATGTGAAGTGGTTGTTGGAGGGATCCGTGCGAATTATAGGAAAGAATAATGATTATTGTTAAACTACAATAACGACCATAAAAATGCTTACCAACTGGGAAAAAGAAAAAAAAAGAAAATAAAAGAGGAATAAACTGGGTTTAAACTGGCTTATTCCATCCATTAGTGTTGAAAAAGATTATCATCCACATGACCTCCTTCTATAAGATCGACCAATAAAAATAATCGAATTCGACTATAACATTTCGTCAAAGAGACTGATATCGCGAGATACTGTAGCAACACTATCACTAATATATCATTCACGAGCACAATTACAATTTTTCAATAACTTGGCATATCTGATAAATGTTAACTATAAAATTATTGCTTATACGAGGATTAAGCAAGCTTAAAATCGCTGTTAATGCTTTTATTCTGAATGCTCGAAATTTGATAACAGTATGTGTACTGTTCAGTCTGTTTGCGTTTTTCGTGGTCTATGAACTTCAGAGTAACCCAAACTATTGCATTATTTTAGATAATGATTCAAAAGCAGTAAAAATGATAATTGCGGTAATTATTGAGAAATGGAAATAAAAAGCTGAAAGTGCCATTTTTTAAAAACTGAAATTTTCTTTAAAAAAAAAAAAATTATATTTATGTACCAAGGCTTGTACTACCGTACTTGTGTCAAAAAGAATGGAAGCACCATTCACATGAATAAGTTCGATGCATAAATCGCCTGCAAAAGGGCAGGAAAGATGACCGTCCAAGTGACCTCTCTATAATGTTATTAGACCTAATATGATTGACACGGCAAAAAATGACGTTATAACCGAGGTCGTTGTAGTCAAATTCTACTGTAAATTTGTTTTTCTGCCATTTTAAAAATGGGAAAAATGAAGTGGGGCGCAAAAAATAAATAAAAACTTAATTTTCTTGAAATTTCACTTTTGGCGCTTTCATCCTATTTTATTTCTATATATTTCTCAATTATCAGGATTTTGACCTTAGCAATTAACACATTACTGATAATTAACATAATTATTTTTAATTGCGTGCGTATTAGATGGAGTGGTTTCAATAATCGATCGTTTATTAATAATAATATATTGCAGCAAGGATTTTTAGACAGTTTTTATTCGTTCCCCTCCCTCTCTTGCCAACAGTTGCCAAATATTGCAAAACTCGTCCTAATAAAATTATGTCAAAAATGATTTTACAAAAAGACGAAAAAAAAAAATTACGATTCATAAACGTTAAAATTAAAAAAAAAGGGAAACAACCATAATCTCATGTTTCAATATTATGTACTTACAAAATTACTGTACTTTAATTATTCGTCGGTCAAAAAAATTATGTAAAATTACTTGCAGGCTCATGTCAATAGGCCCAATATACAGTAATAGCGGCCCAAGTCAATGACTCTATTACCTAGAATTGAATTTGGTTAAAGGCGTCAAATCATCATTATTTTTTCCTTTAAAAATTTTAATGCCTACTCCCAAAGGACTCCCTCTCCCCTCTTTATCAAGTGTCCCAGTGCAGTACGCTATCTGTTTAATGGAACGTTGGAGACCGCTATATAAAGATTATAAACCAATTGTGTCCCCAAACAACGTTTTATCAAAGCCCACGCTACTGATAAGATGCCACTCACAAAAATCGCACTTAATCTCCATTCAAAATCCATTCTGTAAAATATTTTCAAAACGCACTTGATAATCATGAGCTAAAACGCAAAACAATAATAAAAAAAATATTTGAATGCAATTGGGATACGGAATCTATTAGAGTTTTAAGATTAAACAATCTCTATTTTTTTATATATAAATTGTCATTTATTGTCCTTGTACAGTAAAAATTTTATTAAATATTTTTTAAAAGTATAGTTTTAAATTACACAATGAACTGCGGTTTGTTTTCCCTGACATAAATATAAAGTATTTTAACAAGGTTATAACGATTCAGGACGTTTGTCGAGTCTCCAGAAATAAGGTTAGTCTGATTTGTCAAATTAGGCTACATTGTTTAAAGCTTTTAATTACGATATGTATATTTTTTTTAAAAAAAAAAAAAGAAAAAAATTATCACGATCTGGAGCAAAAAAAAAAGTTGTTTGTAAAAGTAAGTAAAATAATTTTAATATCGCATCAACTACTTGTAGAATTTCCTACAAATTATTACTCTTAACTTAGAAATAAAAAATAATTGTACCGGTACATGTACGTCCAGTAAAAATATGTAAAAATTTGATATCTCTCATTAACTGCAAATTTTATTTTAATTGCTTAAAATTTAGATACTAAATAATAATATCAATTTTTTTAATTAGATTTTTACGTTTATTTAATAGAATAAAAATAAAAACAATCCTCTCAACAGCAAAAAAAAAAAGATAATAAAATATTTCAAAAAACAAAACGTTAATTTCCAATTGAATAATAAAAAGAATTTGTAGAAACAACTTCCCCTTCGATCAAATTCATCGAGTTTAGCGCTGAGCTACGAATAGAAGAGAAATAAAAACCGATTAAATCTCTTACTTTCCTAAATGCAAGTCTAATTGAAGGACAACAGTGGAGGAGCATGTCAAGAGAGTTGCTCATTCATGCCTCTGACAATACAGTATGATACAATACGCATACAAAGGAAGGGGGAAGACTAGGATCATTAAGTTGTTGTTTTTTTGTTCGATAATAAATGAACAGCAATAATAATTATATATAAAATAATTTGAGCTCATTTTGTCGCTTTCTATTTAAACGCATTTCCAGCATAAACAAGAAGGCATATGCACGGTCCACAACTTCATTACAAATCAGATAATCCGTTTTCTATACATTTAAAATGTAAAAAAAAAACAAAAGACATGTGCATTATTGACAAAGACAACGTTCAGGATGTTCTTGATCATTATTGGAAAATTTACACAACAATTATTTTTATCAACCTTTTAGAAAATGCAAAATAATAATAATAATACTATAAAATATTTAAAGTTTAAAGAAGTTTTTTTTTAAATATATTATCTAGACTACATGTATCTCTCGACTGTGCAGTAGGCGATAAGAATCAAACCCACTGTCATTAACAATATAAAATATATTATGAAATACATGCATTTTTTTTTTCAGTAGTAATAATTAATACCGTAATACATTTGAATATAGGATGACGCACAATTATTTTAAATTGGTCTAAATTGCTTGTTTGTTTGGTTTTTGTACCGGTGTGGATATTGCATGGCAATTGTACCTCTATGCATAATTATTAACGTTAAATTATTCCTAATTGTTTGAAAGAAAAAAAAAATTATTTAAATATCAGTAATTAATTTTATCAAACTTCCAGGATAAAAGCTTGGAGCTTAAAATGAAAAAGTAATAAAGGGGAGGAACCAATAATAATAATAGTTATTCTTCGTCATTTCCTCAGCTAATTCGATCTCTAATGCTAGCTTATTAATTGTACAAATACATTAATAAAAAATTACTTTTTATTGTTCAGTGAGTGTCAAAATAATTTTAGCAATGTGTTAAGTGTCAATAATACATTTTAATTACAGTGTTCATTAAGTGTCAACAATAACTTTAATTAATTGGATAGTGTTAAAATAATCAGTATTGCAATGACTCGCAAATAGATCTTAAAGATTATCTAATTAAAACTAAAACAAACACTCAAATGCAAAAACACAATACATATACATGTAAAAAATGTAAATGTAAAAACCATTTGCAATATTTTATAACTGTTAATCGAGAGATACCTGCAGCTATTTCGCTTATGTAAATCAATAAAAATAATAATCATTATAACTTAATGCAATTTGTTTCCAAAAATCAAAACAATGGAGTTAATGATGCAATATTATTTAATTTAATTGAATAACTTACCACCATTTGCCGTATGCGAATTTTCTTCGCCTGTCATAGCCTGTAAAATTCGAAAAGATCTGGAGGGGATGTGTCCACCGGTGGCTGGGCGACCGTAGTGGGCTTGGTGTTCAACGGAGGGTTCGTCAACTTCTGAAAATTAATCCCATTTAATAACTCAAAATCTCATTAGGGCGTATTAATTAAGCCCGGTACCATTTGGAAGAGGCTCGTTTTCTCCGGCTGTCATTGCTTGTAACATCCTAAACGATCGCGAGGGTATATTTCCACCCATGTATTTTTTAGGCTCAGCTTCCAATTCCTGTTGTGAGGCTGGCACCAAAGGAGCTTGGTAATATTCTCGAGCTTCGTCCGAATACTGAGAATTAGGTAAAGGCTGATTGTTTATTGGAACTACATTCACTCGTGTGACCCTGTTGGTGGGCTTTGGCCCTCGAACGACCGAAATTGGAGGAACTGCAAATAAAATAACACGCATTAATTATTTTAACTTTTTCCAATTAAAAAAAAAATTGAAAAGCAATAAGCCTAGCTACAAACAAAAATTATAAATTTTTAAATCAAATCGAATGCAAATCAAGTTATTAAATTTATAATTATACAAGTTTTGGGTGCCGATTCCATTGGGGTAGGTATAAAAACACACGTATACACAACTTTGATTACGGTATGGTAAAAATCTCGGCAGGAAATTGATAATTAAATAAAAACCAAGGTCGAAACAATTGCAATGTACATAACAACGGACTAGGACAAACGATGATAAATTTTACAAATAAACGTGATTTTTATTTTAAATTTAAATAAATAGTAAAATGTAAAAAAAAATCCTTAATATTTTTTTTTTTTTAAAAAGAAAAATTCCGAATCATCGAAGCATTTTTAATTTTAATAGTTACGTCAACAAAAAGTATGTTTAGAAAAAAATCCAGTTAGAACAAGTTTATTTATAAAATAAATCTAAAAAAATCATGCTTTCAATTACTTTTCAATTCTACAGTATATACGGTGGTGTATTTTAAAAAAATGCATTTCAAAATGCAGAGAAAGTGCAAAAACAAATAAAAAAATATGAAATGGGAGGATTTCAGCCTACCCTGAACCCCATTGCTATTATCTTCACCGGTCATTCCCTGTAACATCCTAAAAGACCTCGAAGGGATTTTTGGGCCTCTATATCTGGGATCAATCTCTCCCTGAGAATTATTATTTTCCTCCGCCTCGTCTTTAATTTAATTCATAAAAATAAATTCCATATAATATTACCGCTTCAAATTACTGCAATGCCTTTATTGATAATTTTAAACTTAAAAATATTAAAAATACTAAAATTACCGGGTCTTCCATAAGCTTGTTGATCAAATGGTTGATAATCATCCGCTTCACCAGTCATTTTTTGAAGCGTATGAAACGCTCGAGATGGAATCTGATTGGTTCGACGAGGAGCCTGCTCATCATTTACCGCTGTAACGCCATACTGTCTAGGACCATCTGGAACATAGATAATAGTGCGGGGACTATTACAAACTTCCATTCTTACGAAGATTTAAAAAAAAAAAAAAAGAAAACCCTTAGACGTTATGTGACCATTCAACATAAGTAACGAACATTGAACTAGTTTAATTAAGACGAGGGAAAAAATTGGTGTCACGTAAGTTACTTGATGAAAACTTGTTTGATTTCAAGACCAGTTTTTCATCTCAATCTTTCTTTGCGTTGCGTCAACTGACAAATGTCTCAACATTGTTTCAAATGACCTATTTTAATATGCTTAACTAACAATGGAAATTGAAAGAAAAAAAAAAACCCCTGACAAATCAACGCTATCAAAACGTTTTTAGCATCCATTAGCATCGACTTAATAGTTACTAAACAAATTGACTATTTACATAAAATTGCGGGCTTATTCGCAGCAAAATGAAGAAATATAAGCCCAACAATTTCTACTACCGGTAGGCCTACATTTAAAAATGCATTAAAAAAATACTGTATGTTTTTTTTTTTAAAAAAAAAAGTCCATAAAATAATTTTAACTGACATTTAAAGGTTTTCAATTATATTCGCTAATTGTCAACACATCTTTTTTCTCGTTAGCCAATTTCTGAAAGCTGGGTTAGCTTTGGAGCAACTAAATTTAGACTAAAATGAACTCACCGCTCTAATATGTCAGTATCAAATTTTTAAGAAAAATGGTTCTATTCCAGTTAAATCTCGAATTTTCATTTTCTTGTGCAATGTTTTTATGAGTCTGGCCGAAAGCCACAATATTAACCATGCGCAATCTGCTTTTTTACACACTATTTTCAGTTAATAGTTGGTAAAAAAAAAAAAAATGTACAATTGGAGTTTCTTCAGCAAGATATTTTTGATGCCATTTCAAAATTTTCTTTTCCCACATTTGCGTTCGTCTTCCAAAAACTATACGGTACACAAATAATCTTGTACTCACCATGGTATTCATTAGGATAGGTATTTTCTGACAAACGGTAAGAAGGGGACTGAGGCATGACTTTGGTTGTTGCACTGCAACACTGGTTCTCACCATAATTATTATTGTTGCCACTCCTTTGCGACCCATCTTGAATATTTCTTCTAAAAGAAACAAAAAAATATATATATTCAGAAAACTTTTTTTTGCATTTTTAATATCAGTGGCGACATTAAAAATGGCCTAACAGAGTCACTGAATTTAGACTACATCTGTTGCATTCATTTTCCTGGTTCTCATATTCTTACCCTTGCAAATCGGATGAAAAATCGTCGCGAATAAAATTTGGTTTGCTAGGCTGATTTCTGTTTGGCGATTGCTGTTGCAAAGGACTAGTCGAAGTAGGTGAAGTATGAAAACGTGGGACTGAATTTCCGGCGTTGGGTGAAGGCATTTTGGGAAGCAATTGAGGCCCAGCGAACGGTAAACGAACAGGCATTTGATTGACTTGGGAGGATGCTGTGTTTGCAGTAGGCATCGGAGGAGGAGGTGGTGGTGCACGTGAGACTGGATTAGGAGGAGCATATTGATTTGAAGCAGGAGGAGAAATATCGGATGGGGGTGGCGACACCTGCCTTGTAATGTTACCGATCCGTCGTTGCATATGCGGGGACCGTAGCTCTGAAAAATCTATTCCTCCGGGAGTATAGGTAAACGGTTTCTTGTCTTTACTTAAGGTATTGTGAAGGGCTCTGGGTAAACTGGCATACTGTTGATTGATACCCTCCATATTAGTTCCCCGACCTTGAAGCAAGTTTTCACTATGCATTGGAGCTCTATCAGGAGAATCTCCATTTTGCTAAAAGTCAAAATAAAACAAAATTAACTTCAAAAATTCTGCTGTTAAACAATCGTTTGAACAGTATTTTTACAAATTGTTGTTTTTTTAAAATCCTCAAATTTAAATACGGTATTTATTCAATTGTTTTTTTTTTTTTTGAAATTATTAATAGTGTAAATGAAAAATGCATCAACCTTTGCTTTAGTTCGCCAATTGACACCGTTTGGATTTTGTAAGAGCATTGGCGGAAGTGGAGGTGGTGGCGGCGGTGGAGGAGGAGGCGGTGGAACCACTTTTCCATTTGATCGATCATTTGGAATCCCTTGACTAGGTGAACGTTTACCGGTAGAGTTTTCAAATTCTTGAGGTGAATATCTTCCTGTAGGACTTAAACTGGGTGTTGGATAAGCCAACGGCGAAATATGATTGACGGCTCCAGATTTGGGACTTCCGGTGTATACAGAATTCGGTTGGAAAGGAACATTTTTAGGACTCCAAACGTTGGGAGAGATAGGCGGTGGCGGAGTAAAACACGGAACACCTGGAGAATTTGGTGTGCATGGATTGCTTTGACCTGGAGCACGTCTATAATAAACAAATAAAACCCAAAACAGTTAGTAGTATTTGACTATACGAGCCTTAAAAAAAAAAATGATAAATAAATGCAGTTTACAGGAAATGGCATCATCTCTGCATTGTTATAAATAAATCAGGAATTGCACAAAAACGCTACGTTACTAAAGTCTACCGTTCAAAAATTTTTACATGTTCAAAAACTGGCGATTGGCCTAGTTTTCGTTTATTTTCAAATGCCCTATTTATTTCAGTCGCGCGTTATTACATACGCAAACTTAAAAACTTTTTAAATAACAAACACAAATTTAAATCCAAGAAAAATAGATGAAGAAAAGATGCTTTAAAAAAAAAGGATTAACGTTTTATGACGTTTACGTCGTCATACTAAATTTAAATTAATTCAATAACAAAAACCAGCTGTATAACCAGAATTAATCAGATTGCAGCGCGTTTTATGCCGATTGCGTTTCCAAAAACAAACGAGAAAAAAAAAACTACGTGTAGACCTATTGCCAACATCTAATTATCAAAATTATAAAGTAAACACAAATCAAAACAAGATTTTCAGTAAACAAATACTCCGTATAAAATTAAAGACAAAAATAACAACTAGAATATTATTCTAAGCAATGCGAGAAAATATAAAACCAAATATCTTAACATTAAAAGAAGAAACTAAAATTTTTTAATGTAACTTACCCGGTAATCGATTTATTAAAAATAATTAAATTTGCAAATAAATAATATTTTAAAATTAATCCTAATTTCAAATAATAAAAACTAATAAATATGAATTTTAAATATTTCCATATTTGGTCAATGATTCATTTTCATACGTAAGGGATGCACAATATGAGAAGCGTTGCTCACCTCCAAGGTACCACTGATGGAGATTCCATGAATACCGACTTTGATCAAATTTTTATTTGAAAAACAACAAACTTTAACACGACTTTTAAAAATTAATTACTCGACAAATTATTATTATTCGATAGTAATTGATCAGTTCATTGTCATCGAAAATAACAAAGAATGACAATCGAGGATCTAAAGGAAACAGTAGCACTTGGAACGCATTAAATTTTAAACCACCACCATGTCTTTTCCATTCGATCTTCCTAAGAAAGAATATTTATTTTTAGCTTTTGAACATTTAAAGCATTTTTTGATATAGTCCAAAGTTGTGATGCACGCATGCGCGCGCCGCATTCCAACAACATGACTTTGGCATCACAGCAAAAAGGCTAAAAATACTATTGCCCTAAATATGAGAATCCACCCACCACTATTAGATGTTGCAGCACCTGATTTCTCTTAACTCATAACGTTATCAAACCAATCTGCTTTACATTAAACTAGGGAATTATCTCTTAACAAAGAGGAGAGAGAAAAAAAATTTTGTTGTGTTAAAAATTAATGGATGGTAAGTGAAAACCCCCCTCCAATTTTTTTTTTTTTAAAAAAATCTCACAATAAATTGTTTAATGTGATTAATATAATTATGTAATTCTTAAATGATTTGTACAAACCGTCGTCATAGTTAATATCTATTTAAAAAAAAAAATTTAGAAACGCAAATTATTAGGCAGTATAATATAATAGCCACTCCTACACAATGTTGAAGAGTTGTTTACAAAACAAAACGCTTGGGAAGGGAGTTCTAACATTACTCACTATTCTAAATCCGGTAATGTTTTTCATCAAGCTAAAATAAAACCTTGTGGGTTATTTGCCATTAAACAAACGTTTCCGACCGGCAATGCATATCTCAACAGTAAAGTACATTTAAAAAAAATACCTAATAAATGCATCTCTATAAAATAATAAAAAAAAAATATACGAGTATATCAAGCGTTATACTCGTAGTGAGCCTATTTATTACACCTAAACCGTCAAAATAGATAAGGGTTAGAAAAGTAAATAAGTTAAAATGTGGAAACTTATGTAAACTTTACGTAATTTACGTGAAATTTTTTTTTTAGAAAAACTTAGTTTCCAAGCAAAAATATCGCTTTTAAACCAGACGCTTTTCAAATGAGCACAAAGTTGAGAATATTTACAAGTGCTGCACCCAAAAAAAAAACTTTTTTTTAAAAAAAATTTGCTTTTACTTGAGCACTAGGAGTTCCAACTTGTTGGCAGCTGCTCTAATTGCATCGTTTGCTTCTGATAACTTCAGATGAAGGGCATCTTCTTTACCGATCCTGACGATGACGTCTCCAACGCTGAGATGGTTGCTGGCAATTGTCCCGGAAGCCACCTATACGAGAGGAAAAATCACCTGAACTTAGGTATACAAGTACTGTACAATAAGAGTTTTAATTACATCTACAACATTACATACATTTATGAATTAAGGAAACAAACGGTAAACACGATTGACCGGAAACGTCATAAACTTTTAAAAATATTGAAGAAAAAGAAAACCTCGGCGTTTTATGAAGGTAAAAAAATGCATTTAAATGCAAAAAATTCTACTTAAAAATGGCAATGCAAATTTATTTAATAATTAACTATTTTAGAAAATAAAAATTACGATGCTACAAAATATCGCATCCGAGAAACATTACTTAGGATAAACAAGCCCTGTGATAAACATCAAACGTAAGAAACTAGTTGTTAATGTTATAATTTATTATATATTAAATAAATGTCTAATTAGGCTACTAATCAAAAATTTAATTAATCAATTTAAAATCTGCATATAAACTATTTAACATACACTGATAATATGCAATAGAGTAAATTAAAATTATTATTGTCTCTATTTAACTCTCTACATGCCCGCCACCCAACTGGGAATATAAAATTTATTAGGATATTGCGATTTATTTTATGTCGGGAAAAACGTTAAGTAATATATTTTTTACTGTTTATTTAGCAACCCAGTACATGATGATGCCCAGCGCTATTGATAAATTATAAGTAAAGCAATTGAGAGATAACGCCCCGTTTCAAAGACGTCTATGTCAACTTCTTTAAAAAATCTTACCAGTATTTCTTAATTCAAAAATTCATTAAATATTTTGTAATCATATCCCTTTTTAAAGTTAATCTGTTTTTAAAAACTTTATGGGCGGCCAAACGAATTATTAACTTTCGCAGTGACTTATCAAAAGTATAATTTGTGTAGTTAGACCACCGTGGAGCTGGTCGCCTCAATTATTACTATTGACTATCATTCCGTTTGTTATTAAAAGCGGTGTTGTTTAATAAACTCAAGAAGTTTTGTATGTAAAAAAAAATTCAAATTTAAAAAATGATATTTACAATGATAAAACTTTTGAATGTTATATTAAAAATACAGTATAAAATTTCAACGCTTTCTATGTTTTAAATTAAAACGCAAATGAGAAAGCTGAGCATATTGAATGGTTTCAAATTGATCAAGAACAAGAAATGTTAATTTTTTTAAAATAATTTTTAAATTAACAAAAGAAATATTTTTTTACAGTTTAAGCAGCACAACTTTTAAGTTTTTAGCCTTGCTTTATTTTTTATCTTTTTTAATAAGAGGGGGGGGGGGAGAGAACGGGGAGTGTTACAGCACTTTCTCACACATCCGATATGATAAAATAATTTCTTACATGTTAAAAAAACAATAAAACAGTAGTTTACCACAGATTTGAATTCTCAAAATAGCCCGTTACTACTCACACGTTATCTCAACGCCTAATATATTCCGAAATTAAGTTTACTATGAAGATATTAAAATGTTAAGACTACTTTTTTTATTTCAAATGAAATCAAAAAATAGTCTTAAATTAGTGTAAAACCAACTAAAATTCACAATTATTAATGATTATGGTAAGCCTACCCTAAATTATATTTTTTTAGACATTCATAAATTTTTTTTTAGAAAATTAATAGAGGAAAAAACATTAATTTCTCCAAGTATTTTTTTTTCTTTTCAGTTATTATTCAAAACATAGGCATGCGACTTTAAAGATCAGTTGTCTCCCGGAGAATGTCGGTATTTGCGGAATGTAGGTCAGGAAAAGCAAGTAACTTACAAATTCTCCGTAAAATGTCGCCCAACGCATAATGCAAAAGCGAGCCAAGCAACTTATTACATGTGAGTGAACTTGACACTATGACTTTTCTTTTTTTCTTGTTTCATTTCCGACTGGATACGCCCAATCACTTAAACTGAAATTAAGCGCAATTGCAAAATTTCAAATGAATTATGACAACGAAAATTAACGCTTTGACAGCTAATAAAACTTAAGATTAAAAATCTCTGTTAACAATAATAATTCATTACATATTATGATAAAATAAACAAAATTAAACTCACGTTTCCTATTGACAGAGGTGTAGAAGATCCGCAGCCACCGGTCAGATGAAAGCCCCATTGAATCGAGGAATCATTTTTTTGTAACAAAATATTTAAATATTTCATAATTAAATTTAGCACATAACACTATAATTTTCTATGTGTTTGACAGCTGTTAGCAGCTTTTTTTTTTTGGATTAACAGTTGCGCGATCGAGCACTGTTCAAACAGCGGCTGAGTTGAACCAGCATTGAGTTTGTATCCTTTCTCTATTCACTTTCCCCGTTTGAATGACCACACGTCGAATAATAAGAAGTGAAGAGTAAATTTCAAAAATATGCAGACGTTTACGAGAACCGGAGTCAGACTAGTAATAAAAATAGAGAAAATTTATCATCGAATGGTACGTAGCCACTCACCAGCACTTCAAAAAAAAAAAAAAGAAACGCGCTTCCTTTATCGTTAATATACTGTTGAGTTTTTAAATAATAAAGTAAACACACTCACGAAAAAATATATTTAGCATTAACTAAAACTATATCGTACGCGTAATAATTGTAATCGGCCAATGAAAACCGTTAAGAGAAGAAAAAAAATATATAAAATTAATGCATCGATCGTGAACGGAATTTTATCGCATTTTTTTTTATGGTATATTTACATTCTGGTTGTTTGAAAACATGAGTTTGGCCTTACTTTTACCAGCCTAACCTTATCTTTGTTCAAAAAATGTGTAGACACCAATAAACATACACTGCATTACATATTATGAGATTGCTCATTTTTACTTTCCCGTTTTCATTTTAAACGATGATTTCATCATAAATGTCACCTCTGACCCGCAAAATGTAGCAACCTATCAAACTCCACCCACGCGCACAGATGGTCGCTTGTCAATAGGAACGCCGTACTATTCTAATATAACACTGACTGGCTCGGTGGCGTGTTCATTTCATTACGGTTAGTAAAAAAAAAAAAGAATCCAAGCTAAAACGCTGTTTGATCGTATAGGCTACAAGCTTTCATATGAAACTTTATACTCCATTCAATGTCTTAATTGAGTTAAAATTGTTGTATAAACAAACACTATAAAATTATGGGTATGAAACCGACAATCGTTGTCTCACCATTATCGTTCTTGATTTTTTTATCAACAAAAATTATGAAATCTAAATTTTTTTACAGATACAGTAAAGACTATAACAATGAAATATTAGCGAATTTAACCTAGAAATTATATTTGCATTTTGTAAAAGCGAAAACCACAATAGTACGCCAAGCATTTCACGAATCTGACCTTCAGCTTAATACTACAGAGGCCAATTAAATAAGCTTTTACGTCATACGTTAGCCTATATAAGTATTATTCCAAGCTTAAAGCATGGAAGATAAATTTCCTTAATAACCGTATATTATTCTTTTTTTTTAAAAAACTTAAAATTTAATACATGCACTGCGAGTATATACAATACGATGTTTCTAGAAACAGTGGATGAATATTAATAGCTCCTGAGTTAATGAACACATTTAAAAAAATAATAATAATACCGGTAATGAGTAAAATTAGACATATATAATGCATTTTTTTTTTTGCTCCAATAAGAGCAGTTACAAATTGCACAGACGTTTATAAACAAGTGAAAAAAAATTATTGCTTTTGAAGTTTTTTGAAATAACGTTGTAATTATTGTATGATGATGTATGATATAATTTGCCTACTAAACATAGGCGCAAATAAATAAATTAAAAAAAAAAGTTTGAGTTTGTTCATGCATGTTGACACCTTTTGAATAAGTACGTACACTTTAATGCCACACTATTTGGCACGCTACAGAATGTCAATAATTCATACCAACAATCTTACTGAATTTACTCAATAATAATAAAAATCCTCCAGGAAGCAGTTAAGAAAAATATCAACAAACAAATAAATACGGTTAATAAAAATCATTTTGGTAGGGGGAAAAAAAAAACAATATTTAAAAAAATAGTTATGCATTAAAAATTACGATATTATTATTAAATCTTGTTGAAATAAATCCCATAAGTTTTTTTTTTCAATAAAAACAGTTTACAATTTAGACGCCATTTGTAGAGTTGTACGAGTGAAGAAAGGCGGCAGCTGTATTGTACGAATGCGATTCAAAGCCATACGCACTATAGCAATAAATTTTATTTTAATCAACACTTAGAAAAATAAAAATATATCATTTTTTTTTACTAAGATAACCTAAGAAGGGCTGCTTTCAGGGGTATCAAACAAATGAAAATCCGATGAAGCAAGATCAAGACTAAAGGGAAGATGCTTTATCAGTTCAAAATAAAGTTTTTGCAGAGATTTAACAGGTTAGCAGGGGTGTGCGGACGTGAATAATAATTGTCATGCAAGATCACACCGCCTATAAATAACAGTCCTCTCCCTCAAGCATTCGTGTCTCGCTTTTAATAAACTGTATTACTGATGAACAAAGTGTATTAAAAACCCAGGATATTTAAGTAAAAAATACAGTCACAGTTCGGATCGTTTTTGAATTAACTTCGCATTATACTGTATAAACCAGAAAGTGTAAACATTTTTACCGAATATCAAAATGCATGCAAGTAGAAATCGAATTTAAAATTCAAAATAGCAAATGATTAATTTTTCATCAACAACAAAGTGGGCCTACCTTATACATGTAACTCATAATTATTACGTTTTATAACTAGTGCACTCATTAACTACAATTATTATTGTCTTCAAATGTGTCCCTTGTTAATCTCAATAATTATATCCACGCTTATTTCCTTACACAAAATAAAGTCGTAGTTATTTAATTTGGGTAGATTCTTGCTGCTATCCCCCGATACGTGATTCACGATATGATCTATGCTTTTGGTCTACACTTTGTAACATAATTTTGATTTGATTATTATTCATTTGCTTCTGAGTGCTCAATTAATATTAAAAAAAAAATTATTACCTGAAAGAGCGAATACGAAATTGCTAAACTGATGAATTTGCTAGAAAGTTGAGAAATAAGATCAACTATAATACGACTTTTATTTAAAAAAAAGTCAAGCTAACAAAAGAACAGGTTTCTATTTCTTTCAACTTACTTCAAACTCTAAAAATAGCATTCAATATGTCACCATAAACAGTTCGATTTTTTTTTTTTTTTTTTTTTTGCGTTAAGAAATCAATGTGAATATTTGTGAAAAACTAAAGATTTCGTGAATTTATCAGATTCAAATAAAATAAAAATAATAATAATAAATAAATGAATGTAAGACGAAATTAGTTCTCTCAATGCAAAGAATTGTGAGAAAACATAAAAACACCCTGTGTTTTGATCAGCTGGTTTGACCCTGCACCATAACAATATACAGCATTGTAATTTAAAATTGAAGGGTTGAATCTGTTGTTGTAAATCGCATCTGAATGTCAAGTATTTATTTATAAAACATTTTTTTTGTTCGTATTTTTAAAATAAACAGGTTTATTTTAGAGAGGAAGTTCAAACTAGACCTTGAGAAGCAAATGTTTTCTTAAAATAATCAGATGGAAGATTAAGCTTAACTTAAAACAACCTTAAGTTTTGCGTTAAAAAACAAAATTAGTTGCTAAAAATGCTAAACTTTGGTGAAAGGTAGACTTACATTAAATACACTTGGAACGCATTTTCCAAGAATAAAACTTCGCTTAACAAAAAAAACATTTCCTTCGCTTCCAAAAATATAAACATTATTTTTTCCTTCTTCATTTTAAATTAATTTTTTTTTGCATTTTATGCGTTTTATTTTAACCGATTTATTTATTTATTAAAAAAAAAAAGAAATTCGCATTTAAAAATTTATTTTTGAAGTTGGAGCGTTGGAGTATGAAACGCCAGTAACAGCTTCACATCGCAGTTACCAGTGCAATAAAGTATAAATGCGTGACAGCCCGAGCTTTTATAATGCAGCACGTTCTCTTTCATACCGTCTGCCCTGACGCATATGGCAACTTTTTCTTTTTGGAGTTGGTAGAGGGAGGAGGAGGATAAACACTGAACATTTATAGAATTGTGGGAGGGATAAGTTCTAGGTTAGTTACTCAATTCACCGTAAGAACAGCTTATAGCGTAGTCCACCCTCCTAACACTTTAACAAACATTATACAGTCAGCAAATTTTTTTACTCCAACAAACTACTTTCTTAAAATCTTTCATCTTTTACGTCGATTTTTCCTCCGCGTAGTGACAATGCAAAGACCAGCGTTCGTTAGAGTACCGAAAAACAGAGTTCCGGAGGATTATCCATACGTAAGTCATTACGGTGTATTTTATCGATAATTAATTCGGTTTAAAAATTCGAAAAAAATATTTCTTCGATTTTTAAAATTACATACCGGTAAACAACTTTTTATAAATAATCCAATTTGCATTTAATTTAATTTGTATTTAGCAAAATGTTTTAATTGCAATGTCAGCAAATTCTTTGAGAATTGACGTTAATGAAACTATTGTTTTGCGATGTTAGCGGCGCTAATGTCAATCAGCTGTCACTTTATTTTTAACCTCATGATAATTAAAGTTACAAAACTTTCTTTTTTTAAAAAAAATAATAAATCCAAAACTAATTTACATTATTTTAAAAACCTTCATGTAATTCATTTTAAAAAGAAAATTACTAAAAAATTTTAAAATTATTTACTCCAATATTCATTATTTACTATGATACTTCATAAAATCACAAACACTTAATAAAAGGGGGTCGATTGCTTCTCTGCATAGCGCGTTATGTTTTCTTCCTTCTTTATTTCTACACTTGCGGTACGCGATAAAATAAAAAATACGATACAGTGTTAAAAATATAATAAATCAGCATTAATTAAGCAATTAATCATACTGGTACTAGTAACACATTTTAAGCTAAATATTTCTGATCGTTAAGCATTTTTTTTTTTTGGTTACCGGATGTAAACAAGACAATTTGAAAGAGAAAAAAAAATCTTATTCAAGAACTTTCAGGGAAAATTACTAAAGATAAAAATGTTGTGTTATTATATTTCATTCATAATTTATAAAATGAAGATTTCAATTAAAAGCGTAATTAATCTGTCAGATTAATTATAAAAATGTTAAGTGTGATGAAACGCAGTGCATTTGGATATAAGAGAAATACCCTTGCCCTCCTCATCGTGGCCCGAGATAGGCGAAACACTTGAAAAAATGGATTTTGCGGTCGACGAACCGCCGTCCATTTTATTTATAAACTCGAGAAATCATTTTCTCCAGTTATCGAAAACTCCAGAACATCTCTTTTTGAGAGTTGCTTGTTTACGAGTTCTCTTTTCTTTTTGAGATCTCAGTTGAAAATGGTGAACGTCTGTGGGGGATTTTATCGGGCTCGGAATGTTTTTCAGATCTAGAACAACGTATCAATATATAGATGACATCATTTTTTAAAGAAGAGTAATTTGTTAATGCAGGCCGTTGATGTAGATCAGAAACGCCGAAGCTCGGGTTATAGTGGAAAAGTTTATTTACTCCCACAAATCCAGACTTCACTTCTTCTAGAATTATGTTTCTCCGACCTTGGGTTTCTCCTTTAACGTCAAGTTGTGCACCAGCAGGCCGAAAATTCCATGTGTTTGTGTATACATTATGTGTTGTGAACCTAAATTTGTCTTTCTCAGGGTCTCGTTCGCAGCTCAAACTTAGTTTTCAAGAATGGCTTTTTTTTTTTTGCTTTTTTGCTTTTAACTCACCTACTCGTCACCTTCAAACTCATCAATGCCGTTCACAAAAACCTAAAAATAATTATTCACTCAAACGTTTTTTTTTTTTTAATTTAATTTAAATATTTATAGAGTTTAATTTTCGGTGGTCAATTAAGAAAATATTTCCCATTCACAATTTTTACTTGAAATTGTTACTCTTAATGTGAGTTAGTCATTGCGTTTCACATTTTAAACATAGGCTACAAGTAATTTAAAAAAGAACACCAAATGTCAATCCAAAACAATGAGTTAAATAATTTTTTTAAATTTTATAGCTATTAATGAACAAAATTTTAGTAGAAAATGTAAATACCGGTAAGCATTTATAAGCTATTGGTCAGCATAGTTTATGCAAAAACATTTTTGAAATGCCAAAATTCAGGGTTTTTGAAACCTCAAAATATAGTATAAAATGCACAAGTTTAAATTTGCAACTTTTACTTTAAACTTATTTTGTAAAAAAAAAAAAACGTTAATTAGGTTTTCCAAGAATTTTTAATAGTCTGGTTTTTATAATCTCAAAAGAACAATTGCCAACTTATGATACGCACAAAGGCTTTAATCCAGAAACCTTCCATTGGTTGGCATGTTGTCGAGTATTTAAGTAAGAATTTGGAAATTCGGTTACTTTGTTCGTTGTAACACTTAAAAATTACAAGACCTGTTAGTAACTCCTATAAACTTAGCGCTGTTTTTGTAAACAGATATTTGCTTAAAGTGTATATAACTTTTCTCAATATCTCATTCACCCAACATTTTAGGTACATAGCCTAATCTACTTTTTTTTTCCCACAACCGCTCTGTTTTTTTGCTTCATCTTACGTCATTCTTGGCATAACCCCCCCCCCCTCCTCCTCCTCCTTTATCTCCCCCTAACAGATATAGAACTCAAATACGCAGAGTAAACCTTCAAAGCTTTAATTTATACATACACGACGGAAAGAGTGAACGGAACGGTAGCGATCCTCAAGTTTGAGGAGTGAACGTTTAACTGAAACATCGACGATAAAAGCCGACGATGGCTGCGTTTTGAACAACGATTTACAATATTTAAATATCAAAAGTCCTCAAATAAAAAAATAAGTAAATATGAGTTTGACGCCGCGACGGGTGACCTTATATCGCGATGGACCTCAAACGTCCTGGGGATTTAGGCTTCAAGGGGGCGTTGATCTTGGACAACCATTGACGATACAAAGGGTAAGATTAACTACCCCTTAAATCTTTTAATTAATTTTTAATTGTCTGTGTTTTGACCTTTTATTATCTCGGAGTGTTGTTTACATTTCCTGTTTAGTTGTTCAACTTGACAACACATAGTTTTTAACTACAGTAATTTACAAATCTTTCAATAGTCACCCGGTGTGTTAACAAATGAAACAGGTGGCTAATTTTTTGACTAATATAAGAATAGTAGGTCTACCGGTAATTAAAATTACTGAAGTTATATAATAATTATTTTTATATGAACACATAAATTAAGTTCCGACTTTTGTTAGTTGGCAACAGAACTGATAAACATGTTGGCTCCATAAAACTTGGAAAAAATCAATCGTGCGAAACTATATAAACGCCGTTTCCAACACGTTTTCACATAGGTGTCAATATAATATACAAGAATAGCAAAAACAATAAAAAAAAAAGCTTCTAACATAACGAAACTTATTTACCGGTAGGCTCTTTCGAAATCTAGCTATACAGACTTCTAACTTAATATTCTAACACTTTCGAGCTCTAAAATACCGGTGCCAATAAATTCTGTTCCACAGTTTTTACAGTTACTGCAGTTTTGCCTAAATTTAAAAAGCACATCTGTTTTCATGGAAAATTTTAATAGTAAACTTGGCAATCTGTAACAAAATTCAAAAACAACCAAAAAAATACCAAACATTTAAAATATTGACCCGTTCGCCTTGAACCTAACAATATCATTAAATTTATAACATAAAACTATACGGTGGGCCTACTATTATTATATTAAACACATTTCAGGTTTAAATCAGTATTTATTATTAGTAATTGCTATCAATATCTATCAGGTTTATCAGTAATAATTATTAGAATTTTGACACTTGAAATAATTCATTACTGGTACATAAAGATATTTCATCAACGTGTTAGCGCGGAATGAAAGCCAATTTATACGTAATTCTATTTACAACTGCGCAAAATTTTAATTAACAATTAATTCTAAGTAAAATAGCTTGCACTTATTTAACCTTAAAAATTGATGAAGCAAAAAAAAAAAGTAACGGAAGAGATTGAGAGCTTCTTCCGTTCTATATTTTTACACACGAGGAAAAAAACTGGGATGTATTCCAACTAAGTTAAAGTCAAAGATGCGCTATTGTATTGCATCCTAAATGTAGAACTAAAGAAGAATCGCGTTATTCAGAATAATATATTAATCGTACTTTATAGTATTAGCCTACATCTCAAATAAAATTATATCTTTTGGTGATTCTCAACCTTCACATTGCAAACGAATTCTCATCAGTTTCTATTTACGTTTCATACGCTTAAAAGATTAATTAATTACGGGCATTACTTTTAAGAATTAAATGTGTATCCGAGCGGAGAAAAACAACAAAAGAATAAAAGTGAAATACTAGTCAGTGTACGTAGGCCGAGTGCCAAAATTAAACAGAGTTCCGATTTGGAATAGTAGACGTTCCACCGCCACCCAACCTGCCTACCGACTATCCCTGAGTAACCCGTACCCCGGAGTCTACTCGGCTTGCAGGCGACGCGCTTGAAACTTGATTCGACTACATATATAGACACACTATGGAGGTCACTCAAAAGCTTTTATAATTATTACAGTACACATTTCCTGACGACCAAGCAAGTTTGCTTACCAAAATACATCGCTCAAAATTATTATAAAGGCGCTTTTTATTATTATGAATCGGAATAAAGTTTCCTGGAAAATTGCATAAGCAACCCATCAGTTTAAGAGTAGAAAATTTGAGAGTTTTTAACATGTGTTTACTACGGGGTCCTATATTTCCGGAATTTAACCGAACGACACATTTACTTTAACAAAAACAAAAAATTACTCGTAATTAAATTTCTACTTAGTTCGAGATCTTTTCTGTAGTTGCATTTTATTTTTAATTCTTTTTTTAATGCACTTTTATGTCAATAGAAGTATTATATAAATGAAATAAATAATTAATTATAGCCAAAGCTAAAGTTTAAATTAAACTAGATAATTGTAATAAATTTTATAAGCAATAATAATATTATTAAAGAATCTACTAAGTCATAAAATGGCTAAATAATGTGGGAAATACTAAGCTTAATTTCATAACTATTAATAACAATACCAATTTATGTAAAAAAAAATTTTGATTACGAACTATATTTAAAAACTTTCTTTGAATTAACCAATAAAATAAAATACGCAAGTGACTTGCTCTGAAGTAACCGAATATATGAGAAAAACCTGAATAATTGCAAAGATCCCTATGAAGCACTATAACTTCTATGCAATATTTATTAATGAATAAATCACTTGAAAAATGTTGTAGATAAACTTAGGATCTCCATCTGAGGGAGAATTGCATCAAGGGGATTATATCACAAGAATTGAGAATCATGACACAACAAAAATGACTCACCAACAAGCCCGGAACACGATCAAAAATGCCGGAAATACTATCAATTTGACCTTAATACGGTAATTATATAACCAATTGTCCGCTTGTCGTATAAATTTCTCTTTATTAATTTTCAGCTGCTATTTAAAATTAGAACTGGCCATTCAAACCAAAATTCAAATCATGTTCCGGCTCGAAATCAATCTTTCAATATGTCACCGCTCCCAAGGACTGACTTGAGCAATCACCACAACGACTATTACGCAAATAATCGATTTGCCCCTCCTCCACCACAAAATAATCCAGCAGCTAACAATGCGGAAGACAGCATCGAAAAGCAAATGGAAATTCACTCGATAGTCTCGCAAGTATAAATAAGCTCAATATAAAAATACTGAATAATGCTTACAGTTAAATAAAAACATTTTTTTTAAAGCCACATCGCACATTTCCTTTGATCACACCTTCGCTCAAAGTGAAACGTGACCTTCCAACTGGATCTTATCTTCGACATGTAAGCGACCCATTCGCCAAAAATAGGGAAAGCAGCATGAAAGCTAGGGTTAATATTTTTGTTGAATTTCCAAAAAAAATATACTAAATTATTTCAATAAATGACATGTGTAGGTCCAGGAAAGTGTTCTTAACGCTGGCGTAGCTTATTCGAGTGGCTCTAGCCCAGCTCGAAGCGCTACTCCAGATGTGATAGGAACAATTGGTCCCAATACGAACATCGTAAATCGACAATACAATTCGCCAATTAACATGTATTCCCATCAAAGCATGTTGGATACCATTGCTGGGCAAACTGGAGTTACTCCGTAAGTAAATTAATTAAGTGAGTGCTTATACAAGAGCAAATGATGGGGCAAATTTTGATTTCAAAAATTAAAATTTTTAAAAGCAAAGAGCACCTAAGAATTAACAAACCCCATCCATAAATAAATATTATTAAATATTTAACAATTTTAATGGAAAACATTTTGGTATTTTATTATTTTTAATTCCCTTTGTAACTTTTGTTGAATTAATAATAATTATATTAACTTTCATTTTTGCCCAATTGTCCCTACATGTATCCTTAGTTAAATTTATTTTTAATCATACCTTTATGCATATTTTGATGTGCACAATTTCTATTTATCTACTACAGTATATCATCAAAATTTTATTATTTTTTATTTACAATTTTTATAAGCTAATTATGAAACCTGCCCTATTTCATTGGAAACTTTTGCTGTTGGCCTAAAATTGACTCAAATATTTAAAAGAAAATATTTGCCCTTGAATAATATAATTTATAATCAAATAAATTAATCTATTTTTAGCATTACAATAATTGTTGTTCAATTTGTTCATTGTTTGATTGAAAGAACTGTTGCGTTGTAAATAATCTATTTAAAAACAATAATATTATTGTTGTTTGTACTGTACCGTACCGTAGTTTACGAATTGCTAATTTCTCATTAATTAAAGCATACGTTATGTAGATCCTAGTAAACTAAACATTTTTAATTGTCCATCAGGACTCTGAATGAGGTAATAATAGCTGCTATAACGGACCTACAAAATTTTGCAGATGGGAGGTCCTTTCCGGTAAGCCCTTTAGCGAAATTATAGTGTGCTTGATCGGGTTTCTACACATTTGAAAGACCTCTCTTCACATGTCTTAACAAATTCAATTAATGGTGCCTAACAACAAAACAATACAAACTTTACCAACTAATCTAACCAACACCATTTGATAAAAACAATATCCAATTGGCTATTGCATTCCTAATTTGTTAAGCAAAAAAATAATCAGGAATGGAATGACCATAATAAGTATTATGAAGTTTACTATTATCAAATTCAATTGTCCACAACTATACCAACATCATAAAATTTAGTTGACTCAAAATAAGCGAATGCTTGTTTCTCATTGCTTCAATGTTAAATCTAAAATTTAAAGCAAGTGAGAAAGTTACTGTAGATGCATGATAAATGCATATCACGCATTTAAAAGAAATGCCTATCTTTGTTCTTGTATAAATTTATGTTAGTACCGTGTAGTCAGGATCTAATAAACGTTGTGATAACAATATAGAATTTCAAAAATAATAAAATTCCACATTTATATTTACCAACGATTAGCTAAATTTCACATCTTACAAAATATATGTATTTTTGTAAGTTGTGCTACTAACTTAACTAAGAAATGTTTTCAGTTGAAAAATCAACTGTTTAATTATACAATATTGTTACCTTTTTATACAACAATTACTAAATCTATTAGTAATTAATATCTTAGCTATATTTAGCTTTTATGCCAATTAACACCATGCCTAATAATTAAGTTCACAACTTACCTGACTGTAGTCTTTTCATTGATCTTTCATTCATGAAAAACGTGAAGCGCACATAAGAAAACGGATATGCGTTTCTTTGACATCACTAAATCTCCCACGTATCAAGCGATCTATGAAACAGAGTGGAAGACACTTCGTAAGAAAGACTTGGCCGAGCACCGACCCATTCAAACACACGTCAAAATACTGCCCGCCTCTCCAGTACCAACCTGCGATTATGTCAATCCATTAGGAGTGCCAAAAGACAAGATCCTTCAGAGCAAGAGTTTCGATATGATAACAAACAGCTTGACAGGACAGTCTGACTTCTGAACGCCTAATTCTAGTCAAAATCTATGAAAGAAGACGTATTGCTATAAAATAAACCAATTAAGCAATTGTGAATGTCGCAATGCTAAATGAAGTGTAGTTTATAGTATTTTCTTTTGCTTTTTTTGATGTAAAGCTCATCAAAGCTAATAATCATAAACGATAATGAGACAGAGCTGGCGATAAACTGTAATAAATACTTAATGCAAGCTTTTCATTACGCAAGCTGATCAGAATAATACTGTAGAAACATCCTGATAATAATACTGTACTGCAACGATCAAACGTAGAACGCCTCATAGGTGCTTTTGTATACTTAGGGAGATATTAGTTGTGTTATCGTTAATTTAAAAAAAAAAGACATTTTAAACTGTTTATAGAGTGATACAAGATTGCTATTAAGTTAAAAGGTTTTGTTCTTTAAAAATTTTATTTATCATAAAATTGTAATAATAATTCTTTATTTTAAGTTAAATTGGTTATTACTATGCTGAAAATGTCGATAAATTTATAGAAATTTTATAACTGATATTTTTGCAAACGTTTTAAATTTATTTCATCAATGTAGCTATATACCAGTTATTTAAATAAAACTTTGTTTGGCTTAACTTTCATTTCAATAACCGTGTATTGTAAAGCTATATTTATAGTCAATGTAATTTAGTTCTGCAATTTATATTTTTTGTGTAAGTATTTTTGTGATCGTTCAAGCTTTTCTGTCTTAAAATAACCCCTCTGCACTTCTACTGTAAAAGTAATTAATAACATTACAGAAACTTCTCAGTGGTTTTACGGAAAAACAAGAGTTACATTCGTGATAAAAGATGTATTATGAGTAAAAATTTACTCAACTAAAATTATTAAAACTAAATTATTGTCATTCGCGGAAAGTTGTAAATCAAGCCGCTTAAATTCAAATTAAAATTCGTATACTTTTGTCAATTTGTTCAATGAAAATAAAATTACTTAAAAATATGATACAAATAGTAGATCATAATCTAAACTTCTTATTCGTAACTTAAGAGTTAATTACCTTTTAAACAACGGATAGAACTTTTCTTCAATTTTCTTTTCTTTTATTAAACAATAAAACGACTTTTAATGATAACACCTAAATTATTTCAAAATAAATGAATTAATTACTCGATGGCATTAAGTGGTCCATTTTAATGGATTATAGATAATACTGTACTCATTTCAAATCAAAAAAACAATTATAGACTGTACCACTATTTATATTCAGCATTTAAGCTTCTGCCTATTACTAGACGACGAACTTCATTAGTGCCAGCACCAATATCGTACAATTTCGCATCTCTAAGTAATCGGCCGGTTGGAAAGTCGTTAATATATCCATTTCCACCTGAAGAAATAAATTCAGTCAATGTACAAAGTATTTAAAATTATTGTTGCTATACCTAAGCATTGAATTGCTTCCAAAGCTACTTGGCATGCGTTTTCAGAGCAAAAAAGAATAACTCCAGCACAATCTTTGCTAGGGGCTCGACCAGTCACGCAAGCTCTGGCTACACTATACAAATAAGCTCGAGAAGCACTTAATTTGAGATACATATCAGCTAATTTTCCTTGCATTAGCTGCAATTTTAAAAAATCAATTAAGTTACAATAGACAACCAACAAATTACCGGATAATAAATTTAAACAAAATTTATGAATACCTGAAATTCGCCAATTTTTTGTCCAAATGCTTTTCTTTGATGAACGTAATCAAAAGCAACGTCGCAACATGCTTGCATAATACTAAAATAAAAATATTATCGGTAACAAACAATATGCATAATTCGTACGTTGAACTATCATTTAAACAATTTACCCAACAGGTCCAGCTGCTAACAATAGTCTTTCATAGTCAAGTCCCGACATGAGAACATAAACCCCTTTATTAAGTCCCCCCATTATACTGGAAGCTAATAAGCAATATTAAACAATAATAAAGAGTAAATACCGTATAATAAAATTATATGTTACGTAATTAAATTTATAATAAAAATTACCTGGAATCTTACAGTCTTCAAAAATTAATTCACAGGTGTTGGATCCTCTCATGCCTAACTTATCTAATTTAGGGCCCGTTGTAAATCCTGGTGTACCCTAAAATTAGTTTTATTTTAATAAAATAATGTAATACAGTATATTAATTTCAACACGGGCACAAACTTTTTCAATAAGAAAAGTTGTTATTCCTTTTTTGGCATCCTCAGAAAAATCTGTTTTGGCATATACAATTAACACATCGGCGTCGGGACCATTGGTTATCCAAAATTTTGACCCATTCAAAATGTAATAATCTCCTATTTCAAATATTATCCTAATTGTCAATTCAATTTTATATTTAATAACAATTAAAAAACTTAATCACCTTTTTTCACAGCTTTTAATTTCATACTAACAACATCAGAACCTGATCCAGCTTCACTCATTGCCAAAGCGCCCATGTATTCACCACTTATAAGCTAAATAAATCCACATTTGAAAACCCAAGTTAAAAATACTTTTTACATGTCCAGTGTTAACAGCCTTAAATTTTTACTTTTGGCAAGTATTTATCTTTTTGTTCATCATTTCCGTATCTGGATAGCTGATTGACACAAAGATTTGAATGAGCACCGTAGCTCAAAGCAATCGCCGCACTTGCTCGTGAACATTCCTCCATCACAATTACATGGTCTAAATAACTGCCTTCTGTTCCGCCGTATTTAGCTGTCAAATAAAAATAAAAAATTACTGCTTAGTTTTGGCCATGACATACCGTAAAATTAAAATTACAAAAAACATTTACCTGCAGCAGTCATTCCTAAGAATCCCATCTCTCCGGTTGCTTTCCAAAATTTCTTGAAAACAAAAATGTACAACAATTATTATAATTCAACAAATAACACAAAATATTTCAAGTAACATTTTATGCCTACTCTCAAATGAATGAAATTATTGTCCTTATCAATTTCCTGCGCGTATGGCGCCAATTCCTTTTGAAAAAATTGAAATGCACTTTGCCTCAACTAAAATATGTAGCGTCATAATAATTATTAAAAGATACTTTATAAAGAAACTACAGTATTAAAATAAATTTACCTGCTGCTGTTCTTCAGTCAAACCAAATGTATGATCGTCAACTGGATAGTGTGTTAAATTTCGAGATAATCTTAAATACACTTCTTTTCGACAAAACTCGGTCAATATTTGAAATTTAGATGTGCTTGGACGAGCGCAAGCTTTGGAGACTCCATTGACAAATTTCAATGCCATAATTATTATAACATTAACCTAATTAAAAATGATCGACTTTATTTTACCAAATAAACGCTTGATATTTGGCAATGCTTTTACGTTTCAAATAAAATGTCACTTTTGATATCCACGAAAATCACTGAAAATGTTACGAATTTGAGTTAATCCACGATGCAAATTTCATCAAATCCGTAAATCATTCAAGGTCGCCGCCGCGCCACAGATCATGTGACAGATGTTCAAGGTCGAATATTTATGCTAATCAAAAAAAGTCGCTTCATTAGAACGTTATCACTTCTTGGTTGTAGCAATATTATTATATTATAGTGACATAAACATCATTAAAGAAGAAATCTGTATTATCATTAGCTTAATTGAAAAAACAATTAATTTATTAATTTTCCATTTTTCACTATAATAATCGTTCCATGCAATCGATTATCAAAAGAGAGTGACCGCCATCTTGGATGAAATGTTTGCCATAACGGAAGAAGTGATAATCGGAATGTTAAGTTGATGTAAAATTTTAATTGCAGTACGTGTAATAATATTGCGTTTAAAATGGGAGAAACAATAGGATTTTCGAATGTTAAGTTTCACGTTTTGCTAACAAACGCATTATGGACGATGTATCGAAACGAAAAATGGACAGATGTAATATTCAATTGCAAAGGGACAAAGTTTCCAGCCCATCGAATGATTGTATTTATGGAATCGCCAGAAATTGACGTTAAATCAATCAATTCAACATGCGATGTTGATCCTGACATTTTTAAATTAGTGATTGAATACATTTATAAAGGTCGTATAACAATCCGCAAGGATCAAGTCGAGGAAGTTGGAAAAGCGGCTGAGATGCTGGGCATAAAATCTCTTCTGGAAAATATACTCACTTATAATAGGTTCAGTACTTAGTTTAAACCATTCACCATTCTGTAATTGGTTTAAAATAGATAAATTTTACCTGGCATTTTTAAGTATAGAGATAAGTTTGTTTGGTTTTTGCTATCCCATGCAGACCAAACCAGCACCAAGTGTTAAACCTGTGAGTTTCTCCTTGGTTGACCAAAGGCTTACAGTAGACTTTAAACTTTATTTCGATTATCATTTTTTATAATAATAAATTATAGTTAATAGAATTAAAAAAAAATTAAATTAATTTAATTTAAAACTACATTACCGTAATAGTTAATTTTAGAAGTTTTTGCGTTTGAAACTTGAATATTAAAAGTTCATTTATGATTTTAATAAACATTTATTGTCGATTTCAAGTAAGCATGCATAATGTTAAATTTTTGATCATTAAAGTTTTATTATCTGTGTTTTACAGATCCCGTTTGCAACTTAATTGCTCTGCAATTAATTCCTCAAAAATAACGAAATGGAAGAAACATACGAATAAACTATTAGAAGACTTTGGCTCTGAAGTAAAAATGGGTAAACATTAAATTTTTAAATTATTATAAAGTAATGTATACATTTCTGTACTCAACATTATTATTTTATAATACAAGACAAAAGTAAAGTTAGTTTGTACCCAGGGGGGGACCACCATGGTGGCCTCCTCCGCCGACCTTTCCTAGGAGTACGTGGTCTCAAACCGTTTTTGGTCGTAGATCCCTTTTTATATATTCGAAGGGTACAATTTGACCCCAAGATCTACTGTACACGTACTTCACGATTATGCATGTGACTTATTTTTTTAATTTGAAAATTAAAATTTTTGTTTAAAGTACCAGTGTCTAGGGAAATAAAAGCAATTGTACTTCTTCTTTGGTTAACTCAGTTAGGCTATTTCTAATTTTAATGGTCCTAAAGATCGTTAAATTTAACAATTTTTTCAATGAAGGGATTATATTTTAAAAACAGCTTAATTTCAGAATTTGATTTTATGTATTTATTACTACGCAAACCGTTAAATTTATTTCATATTATTATAATATACCGTCATTATTGTACCATAGTTACTACATGATTGTACTGTTTCTTTAATATTTAAAATTAGGTGATGATTTGGCAGGAAATTCAGAAAAAGTAAACCAGATTCATGGACAGAACTTGGATGAAGAAAATATATCAGATTACGGAAATAGTATGGAAGAAGACGATAAATCTAATGAAATGATGAACTTGGACGATGAAAATAGATGTAATTTGGAGGAAGAGCGCTATGAAAGAGGAAACGTCGACAATTTTGATCATAAATATGCCATGGAGATGACAAACGAGAATTTAAATTCCAAGGATCAAGAGACCGAGGATGCAGGAGCTGCCCATAATAGAAGCAAAGTAACGAAATTAATCAAAAAATCTTACAGATTTGAATGCGCCCATTGCGATTACGAAAGCAGCCGAAAAGATTACTACATGAAACACATGCAGACCAAGCACAGCACCATTCCTCGACCGGGTGACTTTACCATTAGCTTCGCTTGCTTATCATGCGAGTTCACGTCACATGATAGAATGATTGTATTGGAACACAGACGAAAAGAACACGGTAAAAAAGAATACAATAGAAGGAAGAAGAAAGAATTTAAATGTCAGGATTGCGATTTTGTTTCGGAAACTCACCAACAGTTACGTCGCCATATTCAAAATAATCACAGCACCGATCGGCCTTTCGCGTGCCCACAATGCGATTACAAATCAAAAACTTCTTGCGATTTAGGAAAACACATGCGATCGCACAGTCAAGAAAAATTTGAATGCACCGTTTGCGGGAAGTGCCTTAAGACCAAGTCAAATCTTATCGGCCATTTAAAATTGCACGACCCTCCCGATTTAGCGCGGCAAAAACCTCATATTTGTCGCTTCTGCCCTTATAGAAGTTCCAGAAGAGACGGTTTGGCATCCCACATGAAGAGGGCGCATGATTTTGAAATGCCGAAGGAAGAACCGCAGTCTTCCAATAATTTAGACAGCATTAAAAAAATATTTGACACCGTCGATGTGGAATACTTGTGCATTTTATGTGATTATAAAACTAGTAAACATAATCTATTTACAAATCATTTAGCTATAAAGCATCAATTAGACGCCGACGGAAAGCGTTTGGAACCCAAATACAAGTGCCCTACCTGTGATTTTAAAGGCTTTTCATCTCAACATTTGAAAAGTCACGTCGTGCAGGTGCATAAAAAGAATAGTTTTTGTTGCGAAATATGCGATTTCGCAACTTACAATAAAACTTTGTTAAGTTATCACATAAAAGGTAAGCATCTGAATGAAAAACCATACGCTTGTGAAAAATGCGGTTTGAGATTCGTCACCGTCGGGATGCTTTCTCGCCACTCGCTCATTCACCAAGGTGGAGAGTTTAAATGCCCGGTATGTAACAATTCTTATACTTTGAAGATGTATTTGCGACGACATATGAGGATTATGCACGATTCCAATGGACCTAGGTTCATGTGTCACATGTGCGCGTTTAAAACTCGGACTCAAGATGCTCTTAAACAGCATATTAGCAGAATGCATAATGAAAATAAGCCGACAAGACTCAAGAAGGAAAAAAAATGTTAAGTTTAAAATAAAAAAAATATAAAAAAGAATAAACTTAGTTTGTTAACAATATTAAATTAAAAATATGTAGCTATGAATTTTAATTTGAGTAGTAATTTAATCAGTTGTTATTAATAAAAAAAATTGTTTAACAGCACAGATACTGGATTAATCTTTTTTTTTTTTTTTTTTACAAAAAGTAACTAATCACTTTTTTTTAAATAATTAACTAGTTTTACGTGAAGTGATTGCCAACAAAATCATCTTTATTTTACCTTATTTTAAAAAATTGTACATTGTTGTAAAACACTCATTGATTTTTTTTTTACAAACATGTTTGCAATAGGCTTGTCTTTCAGTGTGCAAAAATGGCAATTTTTAAGAACTTTCAAAACATCTAAGAAAATGTAACTTTAGAAACAAAATTATTATAAAGTGTTTTGAAAACTTTTGAAACAATTAATTTTTTGCAAAGCCATTTTTAACTTGCGAGGTAAATTTAATCGAAAGCAGTTTCACCTTCTTTGACATCTTTCAAACTCAAGACTTCCATGCTGCCCTTTCCTTTAGTTTCGGTTTTCACCAGCTCTTCCATCTCTCGAAAGCATCCAGGATCAGTCAAGCATATTAAATCCAAATCTCCGCCGTTCCAATTCTCTTGCTCCACGTTCGAAGCCAATTTGGAAATTTTATCTTTCAGCCGTCGAGCATCTTTCGCAGGTAATGAAATTCTCAATCTCATCTGGGCTCGATCGATATTCATCACCGTTTTAAGCATCTTGATGACCTCCAACGCTTGTTGTTTTGCGCTCCGATTCGGTTTCGTCGAATAATGGACATCCTTCATGGCTTTTTCGATCATGCTAACTGGATATGGACGTTTCGTATCGGGATTCACGCATTTATCCGCCACTATCGTCGCTATGTCTTTGACAGTAGCATCCAATTGAGCCGTTCGTTCCTTCTCAGATATCTGAAGCTCGCCTTTATTTAAAATTTCCTTACAAATTTCTGTTTGATCGTCGTGTCCGAAGGCTTTCATTAAATCTTCCTTCTTAGCCGCCTGACCTTTGGACACATTTAGAAATACGGTATGAGTTTGCAACACTTCTTCCACATCTTTCTCAACTTTATTTCTCCACGAAATTACTTTATTCTTGTAACAAGCAATCTCGAACCTTTTACCACATTTCTTCAAACGGACTATGGCCACATTCGTAAGACGAATTTGATTCGTAGGTGTAAAGATCGACATTTTGTAATTGATGCTGTGCTCATTAGTAACTAAACAATTCGGTAATGATAAACTCCTACAAAACAATAAATAAAATGTTATATTTAGGATTAGCTACTTTTTAACTAATTGTTGACATACCTTCAACGTACTTATAAGCTAACGGTGTCAAACAAAATAATTTATTCTATCAAATTTGTTGCATCACGTCGCGATAATCTGCAGAAGCCATTTTTAAATCCCGGTCAAGACGTCACCAGCACGTCACGCAATATTATTTTGCGAAACAAAAATACATGTAACTACACAACTTTTCAACTAACATTAATTAATCAATCTATTAACTTTAATTTAATAGATAAATTTACAATACTGCAAACATTCTTAAAAAATAAATATATTTTTAATAGAAACTAGGCGAATTGTCATTGGCTCTTTAAAATTGCGCTTAAATTTAAAAGAAGTTTTTGAATTAAAAAACTAGAAATTCTTGAAAAATATGTATTGACACTTCAAAAAAATTATAAGGAACAATCATTAAAAAGAAAAAATATTTTAAAATCTCAACATTTTTTTATTTATGTATGTTAGTCATTGCGATAAAATAAAGTTTTTATTTTAATATTTTTAATGTTATTTTTTGCCGCCATACGCGCTATCAGCGTTGTGCTCATGCGCTGTACGACGAATGGAGATCCGGCTTGAATCGATATATCGATAGTTTGAAAACTATCATCGAAGAATCATGTGATGGTGAGGTTTTTTGAAGGTGTTTTGCTATGGTTGATGGAGAATTATGGCTCTTTTCAATAAAGTATTAAATTTTAATCGGAAAAGAAATGTGAAACCTAGTGGGCCAGATTTTTTAACTTCATCAAGGTAAATTACAAATGTTTTTATTATTATTATTAGCGAATGAATTTTGAAAAGATATCCAATGACCTCCTTGCCTGCAGGTTCCTCATTTTTCATTCGAAATAAAAGGGGTAAAGGGTAGCTTCGATTTCGTTGATTTAATGAACTCTAGAATTATTATTATTGTCATTACTATAACCAGGCTATAGTTACAAAAGGATATTGGATTTTCAACTCGAAGCTTAAAGTTTTAATTTACCGCCTTGTCAGATTCTATATAAGATTTCAAAATATTCCTTGTATAATGCTACAACTCTTCTTACATAACAGATAATATAGGCATGATATCATATAATTATTATAAATATCGTATAATCCTATAATTAACGATTTTTTTAATAGTAATATTTAATTTATTTATTTTATTTTGCGTTAATTAGTTTTAATAAGTTTAAAGTTTGAGATCAGTCATGTGCGGTGCTGAACATGTGACCAGCCTGCATTCGCCTTATTATGCATTTCGCTGAAATAGAGATCGTGCTCAAATGTTTGTACTGTATTTATATTTCGTAACATATTTTTGTTATGTGTTAAAGTAAGCTATAAAAACTTGAAATAATTTAAACATGCAATTAACAGCATAAGTGGCATTTCGCTCAAAAGTTGTCAAGAATTTAAAATAAAAACTAACTGTTATTAAATAAAAGAAAAAAATATGATAGCCATATCTTAAGATTATTATACCAAACAAGTCAAATAATATTTTTTTTACAGTATTTCATTCATTTAATTAAATTGTCATTTTTTTTTTGAGTTGGAGTTTTTTTTTAATACGAGTAGAAATACTGCTTTTAATACAACGGTATTACAACGGTATGCACCGTGTAACAATATTATTATTAAACAGTTTTATTTTGAATTATTATTTTTTTTACTTGGAAAAATTTTATTATTGATTAGAAAAGAATTTTTTTAGGCTTATAAATCATTTTTCTTATTAATTTTGCAACTTTTTTTTTTTTTTTAAAAAAAAACTATTACCGGTAGATTGTGTCCGAAAATTTCGTCGGAAATGAAAGTAAAAGTCGGAAGTGTTGCAAGTACATGTACTTTCATTTTCTTTTGAAATTTGTAATTTTAAATACTATTTTGCTTTGTTTGACGAAATGCATTACAGTGTATAGAGTAAAATTATAGGTATATAATTTTTAAGACGAAATTATTACAAGTTATTTACTATTACAATGCGTAATAAAGTTCAAAACTTTTGCGGACTTTAAATGAAACAAACTTTTGAATTATATGAGGCTATCGCTTGGTATAATAATTTTATTTTACTCGTACAATTTGCTTGTTGCTTTCTCGTACAAAATAAAATTACCATAATCGTTCATAAGATTTTATGCCTTTTAAAATTGAAGGGGCTGATGACAATTGCCACTGCTCCTCCACCTTGTGATTGGGCCTGTTCATAAAGTACAGTAATAAATTATACCGGTACATATTTTTGACTCAAGTGGGCCACAAATCCAATTTGAACAAAATATTATGGAACTATCGAACTATAAAATATTATTGAAAGTTAATTTAAACGTTAGTTAAAAGTGAATTTAATTATAATTAAAAGTTAATACGGTAGTTTTTTTTTTTTTTACTTGAATTTTATTTAATGAATTTATTTTAATTTCTTAAATGCTAATTATTTTATCGTAGTAAAACATTGAAATACAAGTATGATTGAGCGAGTCACCTGAAGGTGAATCACATTTTTTTTATGCAATCACAACGGTAATCTTTGAAGTAAATTTGATAAACGATAATAATTATTTTCACTTTAAAGTTTTCCTGCGAAAAATAATAAAAATATTATTTTTCTATTCACAAATGTTAAGATGAAATAAGGAAGGTCTATTTGTTAATAAAAAAATTTGTTTTGCTTGCTGTTTTCATCAATATAAATTGTTTTATTATTATTAGTTTTTTTTTTTTGGTGCCGGTTGAAGTTTAATCTGTCATATGATAAACGTGTAAATAAAACGATCAGGGAGAACGTGGATATAAAATCTTCCTCGTGATCACTCTGTTGAAAGATATTGACCAATTGCGAGAACAGTATAAAGTCAATAAAATCACATGCTTCTATCTATTGATGATGCGCATAACAGGAATATACAAAATCTTAAACTTAATAGAATTAAGATAATGCAGTTAACTGGCACCCTATAGTCGTTTAAAGATCGTTTTTAACTATAACTGTATTATTTTATAATTATTGTTACTATCTTAGTCAGAAACTATTTCTATGTGAAATGAATAATTTGTGTAAATTGAAACAACTTGATAATTTCAGATGGATACCTCCAGAATTTGATAAATGTCGGATTCGGGTTTTAGTATTTAGAGAATGTGAATGGAGGGGAAGGAAACTGCTATTTGATTTAAATTCAGTTAAAAAAATTGAAGTAATTGAATTTTTTTTTTTGTTTTGGTTTTGTGATGAATTGATACCGTAGTGCGAAATTAATTAACACCAAATTTGATTGAATTTTAGCCGGAATGTCTAAAAAGTGACTTTCATTTAAAATGTCCATCCGCTTGCGGAATTGGATCTTCAACGACTGGAGATAAAATGGAAAGTGGACATATAGAAATTTCACCGAGTGGAATCGGATACCAGGTTCATCAAAAATAAACTTTTGACAAAAAAAAGTTTTGTTATTAAAAATTGTATTCTTTTAAATAGTATTTACGTCCACGACCAGATGTTAAAATGTTAGGAGAAATGATATTTGGATCGGTCGCAATGTCTTTTAAAGGTGTCGCTTTAAAAATTCACAGTATTCGTTCTTCATCGCAGCTGATGTTTAGCAAGGTGTTTTCAGCACCTGTAACATCGTGTCGAAATAAAAAGTACGGTAATTTTATTAATGAATACAGTATTAGAGAATTTTTTTTGTTTTTTGTTTTAATAGCAAGTTTTTTTTTTAAAAAAAAATTAAGTGATAGAGATTCCATCGGATCAAATGGGTTTCAAAGCTCATTAAATGAAAGCATTCCTAACTCTTCAAATGAATACTTATTTAATTCTTCGGGTAAATAATTCTTATTTAGTAACCTATCTACAATTTAAATTGATTGTAATTTTTTTTTTAGCCAGGAGTATTCCTGTTGATGTTCCGATTAATAAAATGTCATTGCAAACAGATCAAGATTTAGAATGGATGATAACTTCATCTTTGAAATCAAACGGCGCCTCGGATGTAGAATGGAACGGTATTCAAAGGTCACCAGAAAGTAGTAGCTCTAGTAGTTTGACTAGGTCGGGTAGTTATAATAGTCTTCATAGAAGGTGGCTACGAACTCAGAACACGAGCATTGAATTTGGTATAAAAAGAAAATCTGAAGAAAACGTTTATGTAAGCCAAGAATACTCTCGTATAAGTTTATATAATTTACTGTATACTTTTTTCTAGTTGTCTGGCAACTCTAGAACGAAATTGGGAGTTTCGGTAGTTATTTCTCTTGGAAATAACGAAAATGATGGACGGTAATAATAACAATAATTACTGCAACTTTTAAATTCAAATATTAATTACTTTTTTATATAAACAAAATAGAAGACTGCAATCGTTTGTCTTTTCTCATATTGCACTAATTGAGAATTACGTGAACAAATTAACAAAATCTGTTGAACTAGCGTATGCAAATCGAAAGCAGTTTGTCCACTCAGTAATGGAAGTAAGTTATTTTATATACACTACAATATTTAATTTTTATTGAATAAAACTGCATCGTGTAATTAAATATTCTTCAAAAAGCCTGTGCTATTTATATTCCATAAAATTAATGTTGTGATCATTTGTGTGGGTCCACTAGACTTTCACTTATAAAAATTTTGCATGTCGTTGTTATTATAATGTTGGTATAGTAAAGTTGTGTAGATAAGATAGAGTTGCAATTTGGCACTTCTAAAGTTCTGTTTTGTTGTATAATATACGCGATCAGCCGGGTTTGTATCATTTTCTTGGCAATTCGCCAAATTGAAGGAACTTCACATGATCATTATCCGTACACTCCCCACCCTTTAACCATGTGAGTGTTCTCTTTTGGAATCACAAGACTTCGTTTTTTAAATAACTCAAGAACAGGCTCTTTTGTTTATGAAAATGCAGTTTATAGAATTTTCGTTTTATTTCCATGGCAATAATATTATTACTTTCTTTTTCTTTTCTTGTTTTTAATTTTCTTTTTTCTAAATTTTATTTTGGCCTAGAATGATTTACGATATTATTGGTTGTATTAATTTTTTTTAAATAAATTGGTTTAGGCTTCTGAAAGCTTACAACAATCTTTGTGTGATCTGTACACTGCTCCTCGATTTCCTGAACCGGTTTGGCTCAGTATGATGACGCATGGATCCTTTCATCAACCGATATGCCAAAGGTTTATCTTCGAGTTAACAAGTCTTCTAAGCCAAAATGATAGTAAAAGCACCAATTTGTACGTCATCTTTATTTTAGTACTCGAATTTTCTTTTTATTTCTTAATTTGACGACATTTGCCTAAATATAGTTTTATGAGTACTCTGCTCACAGCAGTGTTGACACATCATCTTGCGTGGGTGCCGACAGTTACCCCTCCTGACATTCTCCCAAATCGGTCGTTTTACGCTAAACACAGAGCTAAATGGGTAGAGCATACGATAATTTAAACTATTTAAGATGATCACTCTTTGACATAAATTTTCATAAATTTGCAGCTTGACGTGTTAGCAAAGTCACATCCTTATAATCCACTCTGGGTTCAGTTAGGGTGAGAAATTTTTTAAAAGCTATATTTTTGTATAATTATGAATTAAATTTTTTTTAATTTTTAGAGACTTGTACGGCGCTTTAGGAAATCCTCCTCAAATAGCAAGGACAATAATAGTCGGTAGCAATGCAGTTTTAGTGAAACGGATTTTATATTGTTTAACTTATTTTATTCGGTGCTGTGAAATTTGTGAAAACGTTGAGCAGCGAAGGGTTTCTGTTACATCTAGTTATTTGTCAAATTCGTCGACATCTTCAGGAAGTACTTTAGTTTGTGACGTTAGTCATAATTCTACTCCATTGCAGTCTCCTAATTATGACGACGAAAATCTATCATTAAAAAATGGTATTTTAAAAAACTCATCCTCATCTAATCTACATACTTTTGATTTGCGGAAAAAAGAGGTCGAAAAGTTGGTCGAAATACAAGACGGAGAAGGAGAAGATGACGACGATGAAGTGTTTTTGCCAAAACCAACGGTAACGTTGAGACCTAAAATTACTTGTAATACGTGTACCGAAATTTGCAGCTGTAAAGACAGTTCTAATCGCAATGGTGTTATTAGTGATATTGATATCAAAAATACGCTAAGCAGGGTGGGGACTGGTAACGGACTGCTTTGTGACATCGACGACTCGATTAACAAATTTCACGACTCGGGGGTGGATTTTAATGTCGACGTTGATGACAAAGCCAAAGTTCGAGTATTATTTCCTAAAGACAATTGCCATAATAAAGTTAAAAGAAAAGGCTCCAATGGACGCGTTGTATTTACAATTGGGAATATACCTCTGGAGGAAATTTATAATCCTTTGCAGATAGAGGATGATTCAAACGAAGGACTCGTGTGTACATGTGGACGGCATAAAATGGGAGGAGATAACAAGGAAAATCTATTTGAGAGTGTTAAATTGAAATTGTCAAATTCGGGTTTTCCATGTTCTAATAATAAGGTGTTACAAACGAATCTTGAACAACCTAATTCCATGAAAAGCAGTGCCTTTGACAAAATTGGCTGCGATCGATTTTCTAGTTCTAGATGCGATTCGGGCATTCATAGTTGCGAATTAAGTCTAAATAATCTAATAGAAAGGACTTCATCCAATAATATTACTTCGAACTCTGTGGAAGCTCTTCAAATAAATATTCCACCGGTAAAGATAGAACATATCAGAAATGTTGGAAAATCAATCGATAGCAAATTGACGGAAAAACAGACTATAAATGGTATGCAGGGTTTAAAAATCAAAAATAGTGACACGAAAGCATCAAAAGTTTTTAATTATGAAAGGACAAATAGCATGTTTGACGAATACTTTGATGAAAATGTTGAACTTCAAACCCTGGATGACGAAAGTTTTGAACAAAAACTCAAAATAAATAAAGAACGTTTAAAGAAATTCAGCAGCATTTCAAAAAAGTATCCCGATTCTTCAAATCAAGATAGTTTGCTCCATGGACAAATAAATCAGGGTTCTATTCCAGATTCTAGCTCAATTCGAAATAGTGGACACGTTATTTGGAATTCTAAAGTTCCAACTCACTCCGAAAGTGATGATTTTTTCGAACAAGTAGTGGAGTATCCAATGCCACAGTAATAATAATTATATAATTTAAAAAAAAAAAACATGAAATGAATGACTAAAATTTGCAAATTATAATTTTAGGTCAGATTCTTGCAATCAACATACGACAAACGATGTAAATGATTATTATCAGGGATTTGGTTGGTCGTTAACAGCTAATTACTTAGACCATTACATGGCCGATTTTGCTTTGCAAGGCACTAGTCAAACTGAATTTGGTCACCAGCTATTATCCGATTTAAAGATGGCTGTGAGTAGCTCCGTTTTAGATGAAACTATAACTGAAGCTGTTGCAATAGTAGCCAATACGGACGACTGGTAAAATATTAATATATTTTTTTTGACATCAAAAAATAAAAATGTAACCATTGTGATAAAATTTAGGACTGTACAATTGATAACTAGCAAACATGGCACCGTTACAGAAAAAGGGAAACCACTAGGCTCCAGTGTAATGATGTCTCAATTAGTTGCTGGAATTACCGATTCTATACTGCAACTACGAAATTTAAATATGTCTCCGGAATTTGTAAGAAAATATTATATAGATTGCAGTAACGCGTATAATAAAAAAGATATTTTACGTTTTATTTTAGTGCCTGATGCATTTAGAAGATCGATTACAAGAACTGTATTTAAAGAGTAGACTCTTAAACGAGTACACTGAAACAATGCGTAATCCAGACGTCAAACTAATAGTTCAAGCTTTAGGCATTGAACCTAGTGATCTTCCCCTTCTTCTTTCCATAGCTTCCATAAAAAATCCTGTCATTGGATGCACATGATATTTAACTCGCTTTAGCTCTCAAATTTTATTTTGATATAACGTTAAATTATTTTCTGAAGGTTTACTAGTAGATTATTATCAAAGTTAATTTTTACTGATCCAGAATTTTTTAAAAAGATAAAGCAATATATTTACATTACCTAAAAAACAAGACCGTTAAATGTGAGATTATTTTTTTACGATAAAAAAGTATTTAATTATAGACTGATGATCAGAATTTATTACGGGCAACAATATTTTTTTAATTAATGGGCAAGTTGATGAAACGACTGGTAAAATTAAAAAAGATGTAGCGGTACCTACAAAACTTTATAACGGCCGCGGTTGCTAGGATGATAAGTGGTTTGCTACGGATGAAAATAGACAACGTAAGTTATGACCAAAAAAAAAAAAAAAGGACTCTAGAAATTCAAGCTTTACCGATTTGAGAAGTTCCTCTTTTATTAAACGAGTTATTTCAGCCTTTGCTTTTGAAACTGCAAGCTCACTTGTACTTTCAATAGCTAAATATAATTTCCTGTCTCCGTCTTTGGGTTCTTTTCCAGTTGGATAGAATGTTCCACGAACTGTAATTCCTGCTTCTGAATATTCACTTATTTGTGCCATCGTTTCCTATGAATTTTAATTTACAGATATTAATAACAGGTGCTTTCTTTTAATTTAATTATTTTTTTTACCTTAGATGTTACTCTCCATCTTGCTTGTTGAGGGAAATCATTAATTTCTAGTTCTTCTTCATATTTCTTAAACGTTTCCAGTTGATCATCATCTTTGCCATCTTCATCACCTTTGGGCTGATAATTTAGTCTAGCATTCAATTTTTCAGCCAGTTGTTCCGCTACCGTTTTAGCCTAGAATCGTAAATATATGAAATACTTTTGTATTAATTTGTGGCATATTTATTTTAATCACCGAAATTGTTTGCTGTTGAGAAATGTCTCCTTTTAAAACGGCTTCAGCTGCTTGTTGTGTGGCAACTTTCGCTTCTGCCCCAAGGTTCTTGGCCACATTAATACGAGAAGCTAATATTTTAGCTAATTTTAATTTCTCAGTATTAGTGCCACTTGAGACGAATCCTGCCGCTGCAATAACAGGTTGTATAGGAGCAACAACTTCTTTCACTCGTCGTTTGGGAGCCAACATAGTTTCGATTTGTTGATCGATCTTGGAAAAAATATGAATGAGTTTTGGTATTGCATCCTACAAAAAAAATCGATTTTTTTTCTTACATCGTCTTCATTCTCCTCATCGTCAGAATCTTGTAGACCTAGTGCTGCTTTTTGGAATTTCTTTTTCTCATTGGCCAACTGAGCTTCAGCTTCATCAAATTTAAATCCTTTTCCACTAAAACCACCTCCCATTTTAGCTTTTTTACCTTCCTAATAACAAACATAACTTTTGAAACCATCTCTGGGAAATTAGTCTCTAAACAGCAATTAACTTACTGCTTCTTGTTTAAGTTTATAGCCATCCCAAATAGCTTGCACTTCAGGAGGAACAGGAGTTGAAGACAATTCCAAAGCTTTTATAAGATCACCCGAGTGTTTCTCTTGATCTGGAGTCAAAAACGTGTAGGCAAATCCTTTGTTTCCTGCTCGACCGGTACGTCTAATGATTTTTTTTTGGATAAATATCAATTAATTAATTATGCATATTAAATTTGTATATTTACCCACAACGATGAACATAATCTTCATAATGATTAGGACAATCAAAATTTACTACCAATATTAAATTTTTCACATCTAAACCTCTGGCAGCAACTGATGTAGCCACCTAGCACATGAATAAGGTAAATATAATAATCAATATAAATAAGACTTGTATAAACTTACTAAAAGATTAACTTTCCCAGCCTTAAAATCTACTATGGTACTATCTCGATCAAACTGATCAATACCACCATGTAGCGACAAGCAATTGTATGAAGCTTTCATTAGATCTTTCAATAGATTATCTGCATGCTCTTGCTTATCCACGAAAACTAATACACTTCCTTTATCCGAAAAGAGCCCTAATAATTCCAAAAGCTTAAGAAATTTCTGTTCGTCTTCCAAAACAAGCTAAAAATATAATAAAAAACTTAATTAATATTTTGCACTATATGTCATAAATACAAACACTATTTAAGACTTACTACATGCTGTTCAACCTCTTTACAAACTACAGATCGACCGCCAACAGTAATTTCAATGGGTTTGGTCAAGATTTTGCGCGCTAAAGCCTCCATTTGACGAGGAAAAGTAGCAGAAAATAAAACTGTCTGTCTGTCAGGACGGATATTATCGATAATTCTCATCACCTACACATAGATTAATATCGATTGTCACATTAAAATAATTATTTTTAGTAATTAAAAAATTAACCTGCGGCTCAAAACCCATGTCAAACATCCTGTCAGCTTCGTCGAGCACAACGTAGGTACATCGCTTTAAATTTGTCACTCGACCTATACAGATTAACACTTAATTATTATAAGATCATACATTTATAATTAATTTTTCAATAGATCACAAACCGCTATTTGCTGCAAGCATGTCAATCATTCTTCCAGGTGTGCAAACAATAATTTCAGTTCCCCTTTTAAGCTCTGCAATTTGCTCCGAAATACCAGTTCCGCCATATACACATACAACTCTAATGTTTAACGATTTTGCAAACTTTTTACACTCTTTTCCAATTTGCATAGCTAATTCTCTTGTAGGCGTCATTATAATAGCTATAAAATTTCCCATATAAATTAAATCATATATTAGAAAAGTAAAATTTTGAAAAACTTACATATCGGCCCTTCATCGTCTTCTATGGGACGTTGATCTAAAATATGCCTAAACAAGGGTATTATAAAAGCTAAGGTTTTTCCACTCCCAGTTTTTGCAATGCCAATCACATCTCTACCAGACATAATAGTTGGAATTGCTTGAGCCTGAATTGGAGTAGGTTTCTCATATTTTTGTCTATTTTATATAATAATATTAATTATTAGGCAATCAACTGTAACATACTAATATAGCTTACCTTTTTAAAGTATCCAAAACTTTTTTGCTAACTCCACATTGAGCCCAAGTTTTGATGGGTTTAGGACAACCTTTACCTCTAACTCTAATTCCTTCCAATGCCACCTTATATTCTTCAACCTCTAAAGTTGGAATGAAAAGCAATTAAATTTACATTTGTACAGTACTTTATATCAGTAACAGGAAAAAAAGATTGCCTTCAGCAGTCATTCGGGCAAGTTCTGGCACTTCAACATAAAAATCCTTTCTAAACTTTTCGTATGATACTTCTGCATGATCGACAGCTTTTAAAACTTTATGCTGCTTAGGTTGATTTCCAGACATAGCGTGCAAATCTTCTCCCTCTTCTTCTGATGAATACTTTTTACACATAAATAAATACCAATTATTTATTACAAAACACTATAAATAATTACTTCAAGAGCATCTTGATCTTGTTCCATTAACTCTCCTTTTTTCTTGGCGTCTTTTTTCTTCGCCACTCCTGATAACACCGTTACTTTATCCTTACCTGCCTAATTTTTAAAAAAACGTAATTAAATTATGGTTTAAATACTTATTTCAAGTCAGAAATAAAACGTTAAAGCACTCGTTTAAAATTACTATAAAAATATACCTCAGACTTAGAATTGCTAGATTTTTTGGGATCGTTTTGATTGATACTTCTAACTTCTTCATGAACTCCTTGCATAAAAGCGTCTAAAGGATCTACGTCGTTGTCTTCATCCTCTTCAGCACCATTCTTCTTTTCAACTTCTTCTTCATTTTCTTCTTTCATTTCTTCGTCTTTCTCATCTACATCAGCCGATATTATTGCTATATCTTCATCCTCGTCGTCTTCTAAACTCCATTTTTTTGTTGGAGGAATTGCCACTATTTGAGCGTTCACTCCCCCGCTTTCCTCTATTTCTTTCTTCTTTCTCTCCGCTCTCCATTTCTCCACTCTTTCTTTTCTTTTCAAAGTTTCCAATTCTAACCGCCGCTTTTCTGCTTCCTTTTTTTTAAATGGTAAATTAATTGCATGGGTCACATTAGTTATTAAAAAAATAAAAAATTACTTTATCCAATTCGCTTTGTTGATATTTATCAATTACAACTTCTTCTTTAATCTTTACTTCTTTAATCTCCGGTTTCTTCTTTGAGTCGTGATCAGCGTTTTCATTTCCCCTTGGTCGTTGTCGCCTTTAAATTTATCATATTAAAATACTAAAATTAAATATTTGCGAAATACTAATAACCTTTCTGGTGTGCGTGATCGCTTATCTTTTGACCGAGATCTTCTACCTTTGCTTCGTGAACGTGATCTTCGCCGGCGATCCCGCTCGAAATCTCTATTTCTTTAATATCAATAAAAGTTAACTAAATTTATTATATTAAAACATCTTACTGTCTTCTATGTCTATCTCTCTCTTTAGACCGACGCCTGTCTTTACTCCTCGACCGCCTGTACCGGCTTCGATCCCGGCTCTTGGATCTTTTGTCTCTGCTCTTCGATCGACGATCTCGACTTCTCGATCTTCTACTTCCAGAGGAGCTTCTTGATCTTGACCGAGACCTCTTGCGATAATGCCTTTAATAAAGTAATCACAAATAAAATAAGTACAGTACACGTATACCGTAATTTTAAGAAGTATAAAAACAAAATGTGGTCTTGCCACACTATTAACGCAAGATTAACGTACCTGGAATCACGCGGCATTCTTAAAAAATTGTTTCGTTTGTTTAGTTAATAAAATAATACAACAAATTTCTTTAATATAAACATTAACCTCACTATGCATTTTACGATGCTTTTTAAATTCTCCCTTCAACGGAAAATATTGTACAAATTATTAAAGCGAGATCCATCGTTTCACGGACTGGAATTGCTTGGAGGAGACTCGAATAGAGCCAGTGCGGGAAATGCCCTGACAAAAGAGACACCGACTAATAGGCAACGACAAAAGACTCACTACGTTGGTCTCTTTCGTCGTGGATCCCAGCAGAACGGAGAAAATCACAGGCTTCCGTACATACATAAATCTGGAAGGAAATTGACGTCACAAGTCATGGCGCGGATTGGCGATTGATTTTGTTCGTTAGAAATTATTGTTTTTATTGCGATTTATTTTTTAAGTAATTAATTTACATCGTGATGGCAGCAAATAGTGACGAAAGTGGAAGGTATTCTGCAAGATTAATTTATAAATTGGTTTGCAAGTTAACAGGAAAAAGTGAAGGTTATTACCACTAATAAGAAATTGACAATCAAAAACATGTAGGTGTTAAAAATTCAAATTATATATATATATATATTTTGTTTGTAGATGAAGTTACTCGACAATATAAATTTGCAATGCATTTGGCTCAGAGTTATCGGTAACTGTGAATTATTAAATATTGTTTTTTGAAATTACTGTAGGTTTAATTATTATCATTCATTTTTTTTTCTACCGGGTAGTGCGTCGGACTCGGCAAATGGAAACACAAACGAGCAAGAAACCATTGATAACATTAAGAGAGCATGTAAACCAAGTTCTTTATAACATCTTTAAAAAAGTTAATTTTAATAAATATTTGTTGTTTCAGTAATTAAAGATAAAAGAGATAATGATGCTATAAGACTGTTTCAATTGCATCAAAAGCTGCTTTCAAATGTAATTATTAATGTTGTCATTCAATTTTTCTTTCTGCTTTGTTGACTTCTATAATTTTTATATAATAAGCAGACAATAGTGAAGAATAGGAATTCCATTTTCCAGTTTCTTTTTCAATTAAAGGATTTAAATTCTTCGGCGAATTTTAAGGCTACCGTAAGGCTAATGTCACGTTCATCTTGTAGTTTTTCTTATTATATTTTCTTTTCCACAGATATCAGCTAAGAGTATTTCAGATATTTCTAAGAAGGGTATTCGAATGCCAAGTTTATCTAACGAAAAAGGTATAGGTTTTACCGATTTTATAAATACAGTATTACATATTGAAATAATTTTTGAATATTTTAAGTTATATGCAAAAATGGATCATCCCTTCAAAGTATGTCGTTGCATTATTTTCATTATTATTTTATTATTAAGAATTTATTTTTTAGAAGGCAAACATAATTATGAAGCTTTGAGAACGTTTTGGCAAGATGGAACAAGCAACGAATATAATAATAAATCGGCGAAGATAACTAACGATCATCGCTATATTAGTAACGTTTTAATAATGATTATTATTTGCAAAATAAATATTTTAGCAAGTGTTTTTAGCATCATCTCGTGGTTACCCCGAGAATATAATTCTTAGAGAATTGTTGTACGGTTTTCAAGCAATTAGTGGTCAAATTTTAAAGTTTGATTGTTTGAAAGAAGATGTTTGGATTGAACCGAAAGTAAATTTATTTACAATTTCATAAAAGTTCGGTAATAAAAATAATTTACATTTTTGTAGGCGAATTTATCAGATCCAGTGCGTCAGCAAATGCTTAAAATGGCAGAACTTGGACTATTATATAACAGAGTTAATAAATATTACGTAAGCATTTACAATCGTCATTCTGGATTAGTTGAACAGGTAATGTCCAATCCGTTACTTCATAAATTAAGCAATTGACTGATTAAATAATTACTGTTTGCTTAACTAAAGAGTTTTGCCGCAGCTATACACGATGAACTCAATGAATATTATAGAATATTGGCAGTTTTGGAATCGCAAGTAAGTTTTTAAATTATTAAAATTTACCAATTAAAAAAATACTTTTAATGAAATAGTTGCCTCAAGAAGATGAACAATGTCTAAACACAAATAGCAATAGCTTAACTATGAGCTCTTTATTTTATTGGGCTTTGGATCCAATCAATCGTTTTAAAATTCTCATATCTTTAATTGATACTTGCAAGGGTAATAATGATTAGTTTTTTGCAATATATTTTTTTATAAATTTATTTTATTTAATTGATTAGGTTTAAAAGGAGGCGCTATGGCTTCCGCTATTTATTCCTTTAGGATACATGGTGATCCGGCTATACGTACTCTCACAAAAAAGATTTGGAATATTGTAATATTAATTATTATGCAATTTATTGCACACTAAGGTTTCTAAAAAGATAAAATTTTAACTAGGTGTCAGTGCCAATTTATCAAATTTTGAAAAAGTGGGTAATTGAAGGAGAACTAAGCGATACTTACGAGGAGTTTTTCGTTGCTTCAGTGCCAGAAATTTCAAAGGATCGATTATGGGATGAAAAATATCGTTTGCGAGAGAAAATGGTTCCGTCATTTATTACTGTTGATCAAGCTTATAAAGTATTTTATTTTGAAATGCTTATTAGCTGAGTATATAAACTTGCACAATTGTCATATTTAGATTCTTTCTACTGGTAAATCGATTAATTTTTTGAGACATGTTTGTTTGGACAAAAAACCACTTCATGAGAGAAGAACAATTTCTAAGATCATTGATCAAAATTGCGGTATGCTTTCTTTACTCATTTTTCTTTGATTGTATTTTTTTTAATAGTTTTTAATTTTTAGCCGACTCCATGTTTTCTCAAGATTATGACAGCGAATTGCATAAAATAATTGATGTCACTTATAAAGATACGAGCTGCTATCTACTTAACGTTATGCATTCAAAATATAAATTTATGGATCACTTAAAGGTGAGCTACATAATAAAAATGAAATTCATTTCTTAATTTTTTATAAAAAAAAAAAAATACAGGCGATGAGGAGGTATTTACTTTTGGGACAAGGTGATTTTATTAGGCATCTGATGGATCTTTTGGAGTGAGATTTTAATACTGCAATTTTATCAATTTTATTTTAATTTTTATAAAATTAACTTTTTATTAACAGGCCTTATTTAAATCAATCAGCAGACACTTTGTACATGCAAAATTTATCCGGCATTTTAGATACAGCAATTCGTTCTACTAATGCTCAATTTGATGATCAAGAAATATTGAAGAGACTCGACAACAGATTAATGGAGGTAATCAATTGTTATATCTAGTTTTGAAAAATACTGTAATTATTTATCATTTTAACTAAAAGGTCTCAGCAGGCGATTGTGGCTGGGATATTTATACTTTGGATTACAAAATTGATGGTCCGATTGGAACGGTATGTAATCACATAAAGATCCATTTTTTTAAATAAAAGTTTATATTCTATAGGTTTTTACACCAAAAGTAATGAAATTATATTTGCAACTGTTTCATTATTTGTGGAAAGCAAAAAGGATGGAATACTCACTTTCAGAATTGTGGAGGATTCAAATGGCTTTTTCCAGGGGATTTCGAAATATACCAGGTTATCATTAATTTTGTTTATTTTTTTTTTAAATTAATTAATCTCAAATTGCAATATTTAATTAGAATTGTTTCCAATAATGCATCAATGCCATATTTTAACTAGTGAAATGGTACATTTTATTCAACAAATGCAATATTATATTACGTTTGAAGTAAGTTTAAACGAATTTTTGATTTATTAAAGTTTAAGCTCTGATATCAACGTATTTTCATGTTGTAGGTGATGGAATGCTCTTGGGATGTGTTAGAAACAAAGGTTAAAGCCGCTGAAGATCTAGACAAAGTCATACTTGCTCATGAAGAATTTTTGGAAACTATAATTACCAGAGCGCTATTAGACGACTCTAGTGAAGTAAGGTTTGCACATTTCGTTTTAAGCCGAAATGCACATTTATAATTTTGACTAGGATCTTCGAATGCAGCTTCAAACAATTTATAGCCTCATTATTCAATTTAAAGAGCTTCAGGATAAGCTCTTTGTAATAGCAAATTCAGAATTGAATTTAAGGCTTTCTCGGATGCAAGAAATAAAAAAGGACTTCAACACGGTATAATCAATTGAACCATGCATACAAATATAACTATATTTTAAAATGTGTTTTCTTTAGGATTTGTACGAAGAGAAAGTTAGAATTGAAAAAAATAGGCAAGCGGAGTTTATATCTGAGGTCGTAAAACCAACAAGATCTGATTTGAGAATTTTGTCAACGACGTATCAAGTAAGTATTTGCATAAAATTGTCAATTTTTTAAAAAATATATTATTAAACATAATTTTTTAGGATATGGTTAAAAAGTTCTTGTTAATGTTGACAAGTCATCGCGACGTAAATCTTAAATTTTTAAGTTTTAGATTAGATTTTAATAACCATTACAAAGATGCTAAGCTTCATTCATCATTAACATTTCATAATCGTCGCCAGTCATCGATTAATCGTTTATTATAAAATTTGAAGATAAAGATCTCTTATCAGTAAGGCCACTGTATTTGTACATATTTGTATAATCGTTTTTGTATAAGATTATTTATTTGCATTGTTAAATTTTTAAACATGTAAGATGCTGATGCTTAATTAACTATTTAATGGTTTTGTTTGTTATTTTGCATTAAATTAGATTTAAAATATTCCATTGAATTATTTGGTTCAGGTGGCTTTATTACAGTATTTTGTTTCTTTTTAAAATGTGTTAATAATAATACTAAATACGGAACGACTGAAAAAGTATTTATTTAGGATTTTTAATATTTCAGGGATTAGAATATATTATATTAAATTATTTTAACTACAGTATAATAATTATTATTATTATTTTAAGTTGAAAATTAGGGCACAAGTGCACTTGTTTCCCGCAAAGTCTGGTAGCACCCTGTACGCTGGTAGCAAAGTAGCGCCATCTCGCGTTAAGCTCTTAATGTTTTTAGCTATATCACGTGCTTTCTTTCTTTGTAAACAAGTCTTGCTTTTTCTTTGCATGTAGGTAAATTACCTACACTACATGCAAAGCAGTACCGTTTAAAATAATTTTTTATTTAAGATTACGGTATGTATATTCTATAATAATATGATCTTTTTAATTAAACAGCTACAATGCAATGTTTTTTTTTTACTGAGTATTCAGAGTACTGTATACAACAATAATTATTGTAAAGTTAAAATGATTGCCCAAAACTGAACAACAATAGGTCCTACGAAAATGGACAGCCTTCAGGTTTGTATTAATAATAATTAAATGTAATTATAAATTTTATAATACTGTGCATTAATCATGCATGTTTTAAATAAATTGCCATGGAGACCAAAAAAGGGGTTAACTACAGTATTGCCATTTTCTTCTAAAAAAAAGTTTCCATTGTCACAAGCTCGGCGATTTTATTATACAGTATTAATTATGAGGGAGAGGTGCAAAAATATTATTCCCTTCAATATGTCCAGGTATGTGAGCCGTATGTAAGTTCCTGATAGTTCCAAGGTCCTATAAATGCAAATACAATAGTTCTGAATCTTCCCCAAAAAATAACTGTGCTTAATTAAATTAAAACTGTTATAAGTAAAATAATTATGGAAGTTCAATTACTAATACTTTAATTTTTTTTTTTTGAATTTTAGATTATCTTAACAGGATTTTTAAAAGGACTCAAAGATTCAGTTCTAGTAATTAAACACGTAATATATTTAGATCGCGAGCAGAATAATGCAATTAAATTGAAGAAAAAAACCGAGTAAGTTCAGTGTTTTGATTTATACTAAAAAATTAAACGCTTCTATTGTTTTGATTAAAATTTTTAAGCCTATAATACATGTAATTTGCTAAAAAAAAATTATTTTTTTAATATAATTTTCATAGAGAACCAAGTGTGAGAAAACGAATATGGCAGTGTTGCGCATTAAATGCAGGAGGGCTTGGAGTAAGTTCTGTTAGTTAATTTTTAACATTTTGTATTTACAGTTTTTTTTTTTTTTCAGGTCAGTACCTATGTTTTTTATTTTGTATTTTTGCCTGCCATTACCTTTTTTGTTAAAGCTATTTTTGGTAATTATTGCTATTTAAAGATGCAGGCGACAATCTTACAGTCTTATTAATCTAATTGTTAATTAATTAGCATTTGAAGCCAGTACAACGTGTTTACAATGTGTCTTTATGGTTTTGTGGGTCATTCCACTTTGGTTAATATGCAAAATGATCAATGTGTTTTGGTTTCAAGTATGTAAAATTTTATCGTAAAGATTGTTTTGTGAAATTTGTGATAAAATATTCTTATTTAATAATTTTTTTAGGATATAGCAAAAACTGCATTCAAATATTCGTCCAATCAACCTCGGGTTAAATTTGGTATAGGCAAGGTCGTTGCTGATCTTTCGTTGAGTTCGATTATTCAGTTCTTATTTTTACTACAAGTAATTTCATAAATTAGTCGGAAAATAAAAATCTATTACTCTAATTAATGTTTATGTAAATTTTAAGGGCTATTTGGTCGTCCATCTTATACAAATCCCTTTTCTGGGAGTTTTAATCAGTTGGATCAATTTTTCCCTTTTGTACTCGTACAGCGCTTTTGAATACAAGTGGTTTTATTTAGGTAATGTTTTGGTTTTACAATTACAATATTTTATTTTAATTATTTTGATTTAAGGTTGGGAACTTGGTAGACGCCTAACTTACATAGAACAAAATTGGTACTATTTTGTCGGTTTTGGTTTACCCTTACAATTTATTACGTGGTTACCAGGGGATTTATTGTTAAGGTAGGATCAGAAGATAATTAATCTTTTTTTTTTTTTTTACCATATTTCTAATTTTTTAATTTTAGCGGCTGTGCTTATGCTGTAGTTTTTCCTTGGTTTTTAATTGGTAGCTTTAAAGCACAACCCCCGCAAGTGCAAGGAAATAAGTAATTAATATCAAATTATATTGTTATCTAGAAATACTAATTAACTTTTATACTTTAGGAAAATTCGTTTGCGATTTTTTTCTCTTGTAATATTTATTTCAAATTTGTGTGTCAAAATTTTTACTAGGGGACGTCCAATCAGGAGAGATTAATTTTAATTATCCTTACGAGTATTTTAATTAAAAAAAAAAAAAAATATGTAATATATTTAATGAAGCTTCAAAAGCGATCTTCAGAAAATGTTTTACGTCAGGATTTTAAATTCATGGACAACTTTAAACTATAGGCTATAAAATTCTTAAAATAATGTGGTCATCTCAAATCGACAGCAGTATATCCTATCTACAATAAAAACTAACTCAAAAAGCTACTATTGGATTGTTGAAAAACAATCTATTTATTATTGCCTCAATTGATAATAAAACTTCAAAAATTTTAAAAGGGGCCAAAAAGCAATAATACTGTGCTGTATTACAATCGGAAAAATCTGTCCTGAAAAAAGGTGTAGGCCTAAATCTATACTTAATAAAAATCTAAAATTCATGGCAAAGCGATCAAATGATAATTCTTGCTACAATAGCAATTACAAATTAATAAAACTTGTGTACAACGAATGCTCAGAAAGCTATAATAATGCGAATTATATTAATTTTTATACTTAAAATAATAAAAAAATATCAGTTTTTCATACTTTTATGCAGGCTGATTTTTCATTAAAAGTTAAAAGACACGTGAAAACGAATAAATTAAGGTATTAGCTGCAAGATATAACAATTTTAATTTATTGTGAGCAGTTTAAAAGATAGCTTTCTCTCATTGCGGAAGCGGAACCAGAATTGTTATTTTCTAAAAACTTTAGAAACAAATTAAAGCCTGCATACATGACGTAACAGCACAATCTCAGCGATGCATGGAGTAACACAATCATAGCAAATATATCTTTAATATTAAGTTCTATTACTATACCAGCTGCAATCTTGATTCATTTTTCATTATACAGTACCGATAAATATTTAAGAAGAACCGCGAAA
>JAQGAZ010000368.1:0-66569 GCA_034692225.1 Polydesmus complanatus | reverse complement strand
CCCCCCCCCCCCCCCCCCGCCCCCTTACACGTAAACATAAAATTTCTGTCTTAATCCACGGGCCAAACCTCAACACCTGGTCTCCGAAATCTTTTGATCCTCATTTTCCAACAAAACGCAATTAACATCGAGCGGAAGTGCAGGGTTTAGTCTGGAGGCAACCGGAAGCCAACTGACGTGACATTCGGCAGCGGCGGAGGCCCTTCTCCTGCCCTGAGCCGTCGAAGACCTGTGAACATCGACTAATTCCTCCCCAGCGAAGGACCTCCCCGAGAGCTTCCTCACGTTGGAAGATGCCGTAACCGAAGCCTGAGAATTGAAGCGAACGAATGAAGGGGTCGAAGGAGAGTTGGGAATGACGCAAAACGAACACGGCTCGTATTGAGCTCGATTTAAAGGCAGATAACAATCCGCCGGACTTAAACTTAATCTTCGACTTTTAACACCTGTCTTTCTACCTGTCCGCCCGGAACTCAACGCCGTCTGCAAGCACGATTGAGATTTAGGAATAGAGGCGGTTGTATGGATAGTAGGTATGGCTGGCGGAGTTAATCGAAAGCGATTTGAAGCACTATTAGCACTGCCACCACCGTTACCTTCCGACAGCCTTCGACTACTTCCTCTAGGACTGGCGTTTGGCGTGGCTTGAATTATCTGAATATCAATCAGTTCGTTCGACGGATCTGACGTCCTTAGATGAACTGGTCGGCGATAAAAAGAGGGTTGATGAAGCCCGCACTGAACACTAGAAGGTCGCAAGAGAGATTCGTTGATTTGAAACGGCGTTAAAGGACCGGTGGTAATATTCCCGCAACTCAATCGCCCGGCGTTGAAACGGTTGTGATGAACGGCGGGACGTGCCATGTCCAAACGTTGAGAACCGCGTCGGCTCCAACTCAGAGTGGTAGATCCGGTGGAGCCGTTTTGACATCCGGAATCCTTCTCGTTGATCGGTTCCGACAGGGCCGTGTCGGGTGAAGAGGTCAATTCCAAAGGTGACACCGGGTTCGATAACGTCAAAGAATTTTCGGTCGCCATCTTATTGACGATGACGGACATTTTCCGCTTTTTACCGCCCGGTCGGCATTTCATTTTATACAACACAAATAAACTAAAAAGCAAAATGGCGCCGCCGAGAAACTCTGCAGTTCTAATCCCCGTCATGAAATCGTAAGAATCGTAATATACCGTTTTAATCTCCTCGCGTTTTTCCGGCGTTAAATTGTCGTAATAAGCTCGAGTATGAGGTTTGTTATACTTCAAACAATCGTATCCGCAGGTCAGTTGAGCCGAAGACCCCGGGGCAGTAGGCGTGGCTTGTAAATCATCCGCTGTCACCTCGTCCGTCCGATCCAGTTCCGTGGTAAGTTCCGACATCGTTGGAACGGGAACTATACTTTTAAGCAACATGGTAATTTTATCAATTTGTTGCATAAAAAATTAAGTCTCGAAATGAGGGAGTTAAAAATTTCATGCTCCATTTGCGTTTATTTTACGGACTCGTGACAAGTGATGAGTGCCATCCACCACATCAAAAAACGTGCACCTTAAGCGCATGCGTACTCAACAGGAATTCCAATTCACGCTACATCGATCCTTTAACGTTGATTGGTAGAAGATGCTTAAGAAAATAATCATTCCACCTCATTCCCCCCATCCCTTATCCTGTTTTTTTGCTTTCTCTCTAATGTAAAGAGAACCCAATTGGATTCGGGGAGGCATGTGCAATAAACATGCTACTTATCATGCAGCATCACACAAACACATTTTCAACAGGCAACACATACTGTATAAGCCAAAAAAAAAAAAAAACTGTTTGCAACGTCAAAAACGGTTTACAACTTAACTTATAAAGGGTCAAATTGGAAATCCCTTCCGCTTCTTAATAAACATTCGAGAAAAACACTGTTTAACATCAATGCTACACTGAGTGAATTAGAAAATAAATAAAGTTGTAAAAAAATAAATAAATAAAACTTAAAAAAAAAAAGTATTCAAAATCAAAATCACATAAATTTGATATAATTATATGCGGAATACTACCCATTAAATTAGCAATCAATTGAAGGCTTACAGGCTGTGACATGTCTGTGGCCTTATAAGCTAAGGCTAAATAACTTAATTATTTAACCAAAAAAAAAGTAGATTTATTAAATTTTTTTTTAAAGTAAATGTCTCAATTTAAAAAAAAAATTCCGCTCGCCTCGCGAGTTCGACATTTCTAGTTGTCTTTAATAGATTAGCCCCAAATTAATCCAAAATAAACATAGTTGCAAAACCTCATTGGAAGAGATTAAGTAGCGCATGAAAGCACCTAAAAAATGGAAGCGTCATAATTGATAAATATATTTGAAAAGTCTATTACTGTAGTTTGATAAAAAAAAAAAAGTATGAATCTGTCTATTTTTTCCATAAAAATTTAATTTAAAACATTAGTCATTATCCAAATTTTCCATTGGGATAGTTGTCACAGTACTGTGTACGCCTATGTTTGACTGTTGACACGTTAATAACTTAATACTGGGATCCTGCAATAATTTATTAGTCATGCATCCTACTAGTACCGTACTACTGTAGGTCTACATAATTATTATGCTATTGTAATCCGCTATTGGTTCAATTAAAAGTCCACAGATATCCTCTGTCAAAGTGCATAATTATTATACTGTGCATTATTCTGAGTCACTCTGAATATTATATATATTTTTTATATTTTACAACCCATTTCACTTTGGTATTTTAAAAACTCAATAATAATACGAAGATTTACAAGATTTAGTAAAACCTCCGTCTAAATCCAGAATAAAACTTAAAATATAAAATAAAGTACGTGTGCCCATAATCAAACTAACAAGTTTACCCAATTTTTCTTACAGTTTTGTTTTAATCTCTATTTAGAATCAGCAACAAAAATAACTCGTACGATTTTTAAAAACTGGATTTTCAGTGCAAAACGGCTATTAAAGTAATAAAACTAAATAATTTTATTGGAAGAAAAAACGAAATTAGTAATACGAGCGCTTAAGTCAAACAAATCATCTAGCATTCGAAATGCTAAATTAGATTTGCTCGTAAATTAGATTACAATATTTTTTTTCCCCCTTCTTTTTTTTTTTTTTTTTTTTTTACGGTAAACGCTTGTTTACGGTCTAGAGCTTGCGCAGGGTCGAACATCAAAATAAGAATTTTAAATCTTTTATACGAATAATAAATTCCACAAATAAATAAAATTTTCTATGTACAGCACTGCTTTGTTATTTGTTTTTATTTTCGCCCCTAAGTTGGCGTAAACTCTCGTTTTACCCAGATTCTCATTTCCATTTTGAATTGGAACTTTTATTAAATGTTTACGCCAGCTGTTGTACGCTGCAAAAACGACATGACATCTCCCATCACCATGTCAATATGACGTTCAATGCTACAAAGAAAGGATTTGTTTTCCAACTAAAACAACCTCATAAATAACTGACAAAATAAGTTTTTTTTTTAGCTGTTTCATATACAAAACCCTCTCAGCCCTTCATTATTTTGCTGCAATTCTCCTAAGAACGTCTCGCGACTGATGACGTCAGATGAAAAACAAACCCGGTTCAATACAAAACACACATTCATCTCTTAATTCGAAAAAAATCAATAGAATCTAACGTTTATTGATTAAGAAAACAAAAAACATACGCAAAAGCAGCAAAAAAAAAAAATGCTATAAACTTAGCATTAAATTTAGTTTAATCAATAATGCTTTCCTAAAATTTTTCAACATGTACTTTTCAAGCAAAAAGAAAAAATAACCTCATTTTTTATTTAATTTTCAGAATTGAATTACGTAATTGACATACTGTATAAAAAATGAACACTTGCCAACAGAATTTAAAAATTGCAACTGACTGAAAAATTAATAACTATGTAATACTATACTGTATACGTTTCGCGTACATTTATTTAATACAATAATTATTTAAAAAAAGTTATTTTAATAATGTAGACGTAGGCCCTACATTTAATAAACAAGACTAAATTTTGTTGACATTACTCATGAAATCGTGAACTATTTACGCATCAACAACAGTAGGCCCTATATATCTTTAATTAAGGTTCGGAACTTTTCAAATCTAGTTTTTCAGTGATTAAAATATTTTTGTTGCTCTAAAAATATATCTTTATTTTTTTAAACATACCGGTACTGTATTTTTATTCTCTTGTATTAGAACGATTGATGAGTGATTTGCCTCAAGTGTTACCTTGATAAACGGATCCTCCAATATCATTATTATAGAGCTGATAAGTGTTGCGTTTAAACTCTCTGTGAGCATTTAAAATTTAGGAAAACGTTTAAAACTTATTAAAATTATTAAAAATTTGAAATATTGAATTGAAAAAAATATTTACAAAAATTACCAAGCCTCCATTAGATCAGTAATAAAGCGGTATAATAATCATACTCAACGGAAAAGATACCGGTATTTAATTTATTAAAGCTATTAAAATACTGTACTGTATTTTTAGTTGCTATATTTTACTTATTAAAAATCTGTTCTTTAAAAATAAAAATCCAATTATGTAATTTCAGCAAACTTCGAACTTCAAGCGTTGCATAATTTATAACTCAACATTAAGAAAATTCTTATAAACAAAATTAATTTAGCATAAATTTGGTTACCTAGCAACAGCTGAGAACGGTGTTTCTTTGTTTTATTTTGTAAACAATATAAAAACTCCTCTATTAATATCTCGTATTTCATTCGTACTGCATTTATATTACTTCAATGGAATTTAAATTAAATTGGAAAACAAAAATAAAGATCAATACTGTATAACGCGGGGCAATGTAGCATTTGTTTCTTGTTAGCTTAAAAATTGCTCATTGAAAGGCTTAAAAAATCATCTTTATTTAAGGTGTATAGTAAATAACAATTTGTCATTTTCAACGTTAACGGCTTAACGCGCGATACAAAGTCAAATGACGCGTCATCGCCTGCTTTTTCTTATACAATCAGCGAACACAATGACACTATACGTGTTCGCGACTACAATATAGTGCGCTGCTAAATACCAATAAGCTGACGTGTATTATTTGCCAGAGGTGTTATGCAAATATTTTTTAAAGTAATATTAGTGCACGCTGGGATAGGATAGCTGTTGCCGGAATGAATAATGAGACGTGTTAGCTACTATTTTTCAGTGGGAAAAGGTTATTAAGAGTAGCGTTATCGCTTCGTAAAACTCTTTTTTCCAATACAAATTTCACCGCTTTCTTCGTATGGATAGTTAAAAAAATAACTATAAATTATAGCCTAAATTAATGACATTTAGACGAGAAGCTTTCTTAGAAAAAATGCTTAAAAGCCTATACAAAGTAAATACCGGTGTAATAAAAAAAAAGTCAATAATTTTTTATGCTTTGAAATACGATACACAGCCCGTTTGAGCCAATTCTATAAGTTACACGCGAATCAAAATTTAATGTAGGCTACGCACAATATATATATATATTTTTTATATAATGCAGTTAATATTTTATACATTTTAAATAACGGTTATAAGTAATCTTGTACAAAAGTCATTTGTTATGTCACTAATTTTTGAGTTATTTAATTGAACTCGCGATAACAGTAAATAAATAAATAGATAAAATATTCAAAACTTTCTGGTGCAACTAATTTTTAATTTGCAAATATTTAATAGGCTAATTAAGTGCTCTTCATCTGTCTTTAAAATAAAATTTTGTCAAGAAAAATAATTGATATTTACGAACAATCAGCAATAATTACTGGTATATCTGTTGAAAGTTTTCGTTTAAAATCTTTAATCAAAAAAAAAAAAAAAATCACAATGAAATTCCGTTTCCAATTTTTGTTTAAAAAAATCAAAAACTCAAATAAAACATTTTTGACGTTATCCACTTTATTAGGTCATCCTGATTTAGTCGAGATTCTCACAATGTTATAACTTGCCCCCATACAGTAACTGTACTCAAATATTATTACTAATTGTATCCGACATTTAGGTTTCGCCGGCAGTTTCATAAACCAAACATTTGCCTAGATGGCTTCAGATTTGTTCAAGCCATAATTCAAAAATAAACATCTGTATTTGATTAAACAAACAAACAAAAAAATAATAAATTTTTTTTGCATTTTAAAAGATATAAAGAGCAAATCTTGTAAATATGATAACCAATAATCAATAGTATATAAACAATTATATAAAAACATTTATAAGGGCATCTTTATTTGGTTAATTTCGGAATAAAATTTAAAATTGACCAGTTCTTTCCCGTGACTTGCCAGTTGTCTGTTCTGACCAAAACGGACAAGAACAGTGCTACGCCTATATTTACTAGAGCAACATTAGTAAATAGGCCTACTCACTGTATGGCACATACCTATTTTACTACTGTATATTATTCTACAATAATAATAATTAGGAAGAATAAGTCCAAAGTACATTGTTAATAATTTACGTTTGTAAATATTTTGCAGTTGTCGCTCTGCTTATAGTCTTAACTTTAATTAATGTTGAAGATGACAATCTTTATTACTATTTCTTAAAGTGAACCGCTTCTCTTACAATAATATCAAGAAAGTATGCAAGTTTTCTTAATAAACAATATTTTTTTAAAAAAACAATAATAATTCTCATCAAAATTAAGTCAGAAATATTTTCATAAGAAAATCATGTTTCACAAATAAATATTTTCATGCTCGAAGCAAGTAAACTTAGTTGCCATATTTTCTTATAATATTGATGATATTGATTTTCATTAAAAATTAGTAGCACTGCCTAACATTATAAAATCATTAAGCGAAAGTGTTGCCAGTAAAAAAATATTTCAAAATATTAAAATCCCAAAAGTATTGGCGTTTACAAAAGTGCATATCAAATATTTCAATTTTTATCATTAAAAATAAAAAAAATATTAACTGTTTCGTTGCTTTTTTAGATGTTAATAGTTGACAGATTTTATTAGTCAATTTTACTATCTAATGGACAGCGGGGAAGACAGAGAGTCTTGAAAGGCCATAATGTCACCCCTTAAGAATTTGAAACTTAAAATAAAGCACAATAATTATAACCACTTCTTAAGTTTTTTCTGTAATTAACTTCTTAAAAAAATAACACTGTAGTAACTATTAAAAATAACTTTCAAATCGACCTAATTGAATACAGTAACTATATGGCAAAGTTGTAAGAGCACGAATTTTATTGAACAGAGTGTTGAATAACGTGAAATAAACGAAGTTTTTTTTTTTAAAAAAAAAAAAAAAAAGTTTCGTACATGTAGTTGTAAACAATAGTCTTTCCCTATGCAATTATTAATTGATTCGTTCACTGCGATCAGTTTGATAATGATAGATCTACCATAAAAATAATATATAAAAAAATCATGAATCGCGAGATTGAAAAATGATTAAAACGTCAATATATGTCAATCTCAATTTGCTTCATTTTGATCTTTCCGCTCGCCAGAAAAAAAATTCCTGAAGAAATATCAACAACGAGCAAAAACGAAGAATTTTTAATAAATATTTTTTATCCAGTCTGTGGCTTTCGTAGAACAGGCATGTTGTCATTGCGAAAAGAACAGTGCACGTACGTAGCACGTGTGTTACGGTAGAAGAATTCCTGAGGGAACCCACATGTTTAATTCGGTGTACAGGCGACAGTTAATCAACTTAATGAAATGCGGGTTAAAACGACAACCGAGCTCAGATAATATAGATTTGGCGTGCAGACCGCACCATACGATGTGCTTAATAATTATTATGCAACCGTCAAACTTTAAGGCATCCCTCTATTGGGAGTCTTTTAATTAACAAAAAAAAAATGCTTAAAACGCTTCAATTAAAATCTATTTTTATTTTCGCAAGGCTGTGCAGTTTAGGAAATTAAAAAAATAAAGTAATGAATAAAACACTTTAGGAGGAAAGTTTTACAGCTTCTAACACTTTGGGAAAATGTGTTTTATTGAGTCTAATGCGTTCTAATTAGGAAGAGCAATTGTTACAACTGTGATAATTAAGTATTCAAAGAAAAAAAATTTAAGACTGTCGTAAAAAAAAAAAAAAAATAAGAAATTTTCCAGGAGAGAATTCACGCTGTTTGCAAATAAAATCGAATAGCCGAAATTTTGTGCTTACGATTTAGAGTAAATTAGCAATGAAACACAAAATCATGAATGATTGTTCCACTATAGCCTAAAGGCGATGTGAAATATAATTGCTTAAAGTTAACAAATAACGTATAAAGTACTGATATTTTACCGTAATGATTTCATTTTAATCTAATTTAAAAATGTCGTCGCCTAGATAAAATTAATATAACAATAGTTGAATAGTTTAATGAGATTTACAAAATTAATTTTTTTTTATATTTTCATTACTGTATTTTAAAACTTGGGAGTTCTCGCAGATTTTCGTATTTTTTAAACCTCAACAATAATGATTTGTCTGCTTTAAAGTTTCTATTTGTTGCTGTCTTTTAAAGTTATAGATTTTCAGAAATTTGATTTTTTTTAAATAAATTGTAATAATGTTACTTTAATTGTCATTTTTATTTGTAATGATTACGATCGTCATCGCTACCTTCATGAATGAAAAATCAATTTCCAAAATTGAAAGTGGTTTTATCATGGCATTATCTCATTCAGCCGTTCAATTTAATCCCGTGTTTCCGCGAAATTTCTGCTAAATATGTTTTGAATGCTTCCTAATCTTTTTAAAAGGCAACACTTTTATAAAGGCAACACGTCGCTTGATCATAAACATTTGAAGCGACCCCTTTTCCCCTTTCCCCAATTTAATGCAAAAATTACAGTGAAGTAGTCAATTTATTATGTAGTAGCTGCAAATGCGTAAAAAGGCTAAAGGTAGCGCAGTATCATCTTTGGTTAGATGAACACAGTCCATCTTAACACATACATGATCGATTCCATCCCCAATTCTTTTTCCTATTCGCCACGACTGAGTGTCGCAAACAAGGAGCAAGCGTATTTGATGCGAGGTCACGTGCGCACGCCAGTCTAGCGAAAGTCCGTACGAGGCGATACAGTAGAGGATCAACTACGTAAAGCTTTACGATGCTCCATATATTATACATGAGTTAGAAAATGATTCAAAACTAAGAGATGGAAAAAAAATGAACTTTCAGCTGATACTGTATATAATAAATGATACGAAAGAGTTTTATGTTCAAGTCATGTAAGTCTCAACCGACTAAACTTTAGGGAAGACTCGAATACATGTACAGTGCCATTGCAAAATATAATAAAAAGCTATAGCTATAGAAAAGATGGAGAGAGAGAGAGAGTCTATTATGCGATTCGTTGTCAGTTGAGTTTCACCAAACATAGCCTACATGGCCTTTTTCTCTTATCAACCTTCGCCCAATACAGTGTACTGTACTTTCTTTTCTTCAGTTCTATTCTTTCCACTTAGTCGCTCACACTTGTTTTGAAATATTAGATGAAAGAGCGCCGGTGGTTATCTTACGAGATTTATTTCCGCCGAGTACCAGCTTTAGACAGCTAAAGAATCAACTACACTATTTATTTTACGAGGAACGATTTAAAAAAAAAAATTTAGATGCTATAATATTGATTTGCACTGTAAAGGCACCTCAACATCTCAAAAGTGATAAAAAAAAAAAATAATAATAATAATAAAATAAAAAGAAATTCATTTTTCAGACATAACAAGAGTTAAATTATTAATTTGAAAATTAAAGGAAAACATAAAATTTATTGAAATTTTCTAATTTGTTATTTTAAAACTATCCGTATTTATTGTTTATTAAAGATATTTGCTAACATTTTAATAATTGCAATTAGAATTATGATTACCTTATACCGGTATAGGTATTATTATTATAATTATGTAATGCAATTACAGGTATTATATACCGTTATAAGAGTGTTCATAAAATTCTTAAACAGCATTCCCTTTATAAAAATACTGATCAAAACATGAGCTTTAAGTTCTATTTAAAAACTAGATTTAATACATTTTTGTAACATTGTTCCCTAATGACTTAAATCAAATCAAAAATGGCCAGCAAACACGCACAAAAATGTAATGTTGATTATACGAATAGGCCTACTTACAATTTATTAGCTATTAAAGCAAATCTACCGGTTTGTTTATAACTCCAATTTAAAAAAACAAACAAATCTATTCATTAAAAATAATTATACCTGATATAAATTATTATAATAGGTAATCAAAATCGTGTAGGCCTATCACAAAAAGAAAAACACGATGTTACATTACACTAAATATACAATTAATAAAAATGATTATTTAGAATCAAAAAAATAAAGTGCAGAGCCTAAAACCGTGTAGGCAAACAACTAATAGCCTCTTATCTAATCAATTAGGTTTCCACTGAAACCGGAAAACATGAGCCGACACTAATGAAGATTTTCCGGTCCAAATTCAGAGTTTCATCACCTTAGTTACGGAAATTCTGTATAAACCTTATTCCACTTGAAGAAAGATGAAATTGCGTTTTATGTAACAACAGCGTTTCTCAAATAATTGAATAATTTATTGGATTGGTATTTGTAAAAACGTAAACACTTCTTTAGTACCATTAAAATTTAAACGACGACACATTTTTTTTTTTAAGTTAGAATAAAGCCTTCGGTATTGATTTCGAATAAGTAGGTTTTCCCTCAGCCTTTTACGTTTTTATCAAAAAAATAAAGAAAAAATATTATGCTTAAAAACAACAAAAATCCTTCAAGATCTGAAAGTACTTGATATTAATCCTCCGTCATAGATAACCAGCCTATATAAGATTGATTTTTTTCATCGATTTTCCGTGCAACCAGGCACCTGTTTGTTTTAATGCCACTATATAATAATACCGGCACCGTATTTTTATTTCTCCATTACAGAGTTTGCGCATTTTTCGGTGACATCATTATACTCCTTGCGTTCACATCTAAGACAAAATAATTATTGCGTTCAAATCCACTGAAAGCGAAAAATTCATAAATTAACAACTTGACATTACCAATGCGTCTGCGCGAGCAATGGGTAACGTAAGAATCAAATCTTTTCCGTTGTTTTTTTTAAATTAAATTTGCCTTGGGTAGACTAATGACACAAAATAAAAATAATTTAATTAACGCACAATTTTGATTTAAATGGTGCTCATTTAGATATAATTCGCCGAAATACGAGCAATTAACGCTTTATTGATATGATTACAAACTAGCAATGAGGTGGTCATGCAGTTGTTCGAAATAGAATGGTGGCCGACATTTGGACCAGTTGATAAGGATTAACCTTACCAACGCCAAATAAAAGTCTCCCGCAAACTCTCTTATTATTATCTTGAATAGGATGCGTCTGACAGCAGCAAATGAAAGCATCTTGTATGATATAATTAAATTAGGTAACGACAACTAAAGCAAATTTTTCTGGTTCGCCATTGAACTTTCTTTAAATAATCATTTTTAAATAGCATATTAAAACGTTAACAGCGTTTTTAATATTGGTTTTCCTTCTTAATAATTTTCTTTTCCCTCAGACTCTCTCTTTATTTCGATCAGAGCTTTTCGACTCAATTATCTTTCCTTTTCCACTTATAGTAACGTAGTTTCCCCGTGAGATTTAAGAGTTCGGATAGCCTTCTAAAAACTGCCTCGCGTCTCATTACTAGTTCCACGTATCGGATTCGCTTCACAGTTAAAAGTATACACTGTGGAGAATTACCCTTAATTTTTATTTCATTTTTGATTGCAATTGGAAACAAAAACACATTTTTATTTTTGGGAGTTTTGATGGAAACTCAATTTATTTCAGCAGTTCCATTACTAGTTTAATAAGTTTTAATCAGATTATAAATATAAATTGAGAAAAAAAAATATCAAAATACGAAATTAAATACTCGCAAAAACATGACGGAAAAGTTGAGGGTGACACTGAAATATGATACTTGCTTAAAGCGCAACTAAATGCATTTAATGCGTTCACAATTGAATAAACTATTATAATGTTAGCAGCAAGATTAAAAGTTCAGTTTCGCAGAATATTGAAATTTGCAATGCAATTTTGTTGAAACTTACAAAAAAAAAAAAATTCTGCATTAAAATTTAAAAAAATACAGTAAATAAACGAATAAAAAAAGTGAAGGATTTTAGAAGTTCGTGAGAAACCATTTTATTGTTAGAGAACTCAATAGATTGATGTTATGAAATACGGTATACTAAAGCATTATAAGAAAATTGTAAATCAATTTCAAACACTTTTGCATCTAGCAGTAATCCTAATCCAATTCTACTTTTCCTGATTTTCGTTATTTAAAGACTGTTAAAAAATAATAGAAATAAAATATTCTTTTCGATATGAAAGGAAAAAAATATATACAGTATATTCAATATAATGATCAATGAAAGTCATGCGCTACAGCCTATTACAAAAACTCGCCTCTATTTTCCAATAATGTCAATAAAACACAGAGTAAAATATCGATTTGTGTTTGGAAATCAACTTAAAAACTAGAACGTGACAACTAGGTTACTGATATTACGGAACTGCTTTTCGGCATATTAGATATGCATCACTTAATTCATATCATTATTTATGTTTATTAAGTCCTATAAATAAAATTTAGCAAAATAAAATGCAGAAAAGTAGTAAACATTACAATATCTTATTTTAATTCGCATACTTGTACAGTCTAATGGTATTAATATTGTACACTAAATTGAAAGATGTGCAGTCGGCGAATTACGCCGAATTATCATCTTGTAATAATTTGGGTGTAAAACCTTAGGTCTAAAAATAACTAAGCTTAAACCTCGCAATTAAAAATTTAATTGGGACGAAAGTTATATGTCTAAGCTAAAAATCCTACGAAATTGTTGCTCGTCACGCCATTGTTCACAAACAAACCGCTTTTAAAATGTCGGCCGACCACGCTACACCAATTTCAGCTTTGATGGATTTGACTCGAGAGAATAGAGTCATGTAAGGTACATTTTCACGGTTTCATCTCCCACAATCTTTATAAAAGAAAAACTTCCCAAAGAAAATCTTCCCAAAAAAAAATCTTATAAAATTACTCTTTTCTTGAGTTTAAAAAGAGGATTTGCATATGCGTATAAATATTGATAAACTAAACACATTCTATTTACTTTAATTCAAAGATCACAGAAAATCCGCATTTAAATAAAATAAAAAAAATGGAATTTTAGATTTAAGCATTGAAATGTTTAAATTATGTTAAGCTTATCAAAAGAGCATCACATGTTGGCATTTTACCAACGATAAGAGCATTTACGAATGATATCGTCAAACTATTTCAAAGTAAATGTACTCGCTGGATGATCTAGCCAAGTGTTTTATTTTGAAAGAAAAAAAAAACAACATAAAATGTTGTGAAGATAGGTTCCCGCATATAAAATGACATAATAGCGCTGTAATGTAATTCCGCAGCGTTTATAGACTCCGATATAGAAAAACAGCCTTAATGCGCATAATAAAGCAATAGCTGCTGACCATTAGCAATAGACTTCTTTTGATTGGTAGCGGAATAAGAATTGCACACTCGTAGATGAAAGTAACAGGAAAAAACACCTGCTGATTATAGCGTTAATCCAAGACATGAAACAAATATAACCTACTTAACGATAGTTATTTATAAATTATTTATTAAGTTTGTCTAATAAACCACTAATGTAGTGTTCCGAGAATCGCTTGTGCTAGTTATCGAATGCGAAAAACATTAAACATTTCAATTTATTTAATTAATCAATTTACCAACAATGTTATACAACTATAGAAGAACAGCTAAAATGTTTTATCAGGCAATAATATAGGAAATTGTTTTCTTTTTTAATTAAAATAAGTTTAATGACAAAATCCAGATGTTCCATTACCCATCTTAAATTTTAATAAACTTTTTAATTCAAAAAGTAAATTGCGCTCCGGTATCTGTTTTTGTTTTCTCCCGATTAAATACTAAAGCTAATAAAATAATAATTATATTCTCATAAGTTTCTCACGGTTCTTTGCGGTTTTTAGTGACTAAATCTTAATTTCATTTATCATAACAAGATTAAATTTAAACAAGTTTTTTAATAATAAAAAAAAAAGTGTGCGCACGCCTACCTTTCTTTTTATTTTAATTTCCTTATGGTATCCACTACAACTTTGATTACTGCAATTACTGTAAAACTAAATAATTTATCGTAAAAACATCTAAAATACACTGCAAATAATTAATTTACAGATCCTTAAATATTCTGGGCGCTAGCACTACCCTTGAATGTCTATAAGGATTTATCAATCGAACTTCCCAATAACACGCGTTATGCTTATAACATCGTATGTAGGCTATAATAAAAGCAATAAACAACTGGAAATAGTAACGCTCAAAAGCACTTTTAATTTTAGACTTTTATGCGAGTCTATCTCTACGAGTCAAATCAAAACTGAATGGGCGACTCCTATTCTAACCCCAACACGAGCAGTGGTGTATTTTCTGATCAAATCTGAATGAGGTGGGTCAATATGGGATTATGGGGGCGGCGAAAACCAAATCAAAATAATTATGAAGTATAAATAAGTTTCTAAATTTATACTTAAACTCGGAACACAAAATTAAAAATAAGTATTCGCACCTTTATTTTTATCGTTTTAGTATCTCTATAGCAACAGTTGAAGGTTGGGTTATTATCCGGATTCGTTCGCTCTCCTTTTCAGCTTGCTCCGTTAAAAGGTCTGACTATATCTCGTATCTAATTCAATTGAACGTAGTCAGTGACCGAGTTGGTAAAAACTTTATTAAGTCGAAGCTTTCGATCTCAGTCTCAACAAACAATAAAGAAAACGGAGAAAGAAATAAAAAGAAAGAATCCGTACCATCTATATTTTCAGCTATTTCAAAATAAAAACAGACATAAAAAAAAGCTTGCTCTAACACCATAACCATAAAAATTGAGTTGTTTGCCAAGTAAATGAGCGCAATAAACAACGTAAAAAAAAAAAAAAGATTTTGGCTTCTTTTTCGTGTAAACAGGCAGTGTAAATGAAGCTTTAAGAGGGCGCTTTTTGGACGTCGATCGTGATGAAACACGTTGTCATGACAACGTGAATTCGATATCGCTCGATCAATCAGATGACCTTATATCATACGAGAGTCTCGGACTCTTTGAGACTAAAAATAGGTTACTAACTACTAACCTACAATTCGTTTACAATTAATTAATCGAATCTATTTGAAAAGTGATGTAACGAGACGATAATAGCAAATCCTTCAAGTTCATTTTCCCGCCACGGATTTTTCTCCGCATCCCTTTATTTTCAAGTACAGTACGCTATAATGAGCAAAGGATAGGCTTGGGACGAGATGGAAATTGAGTTTTTCGGAATGATGAATAGATTCAGGCATTATTTGCTTTCCTTCTATACCGCTCGTGAATTACGTTAGGCTTGAAGTCAGCTGAGATTTGGTAGGCTGAAATAGGTTGATGCAGATTTGCCTACCGTAAAACGCGCCAATGTGGCTTGATATATTCCCACCGGATTTCACAAAAGAGAACTAAAAATATATTCTATATACTACCCCCCATACCTATCTTTAAAGTAAACATCTCGTAAATTACGTCTGCTTTAAGACGTTTAAAAACACGATCTTCTTTCCATGAAAATTTCGGAATTTTCAGATTGAAACCATACTTTTTTTTTTTCAGCTTAAAGAGTTAAAACTATTATGTTTTAGCATAATATACTTTTGATTATTTTTTTTACAATAACCTTTAAAGCAATTTATATATTTCTATTTAAAAAAATACTTATAGTCAGCAAAACTAAATCCTCTCAAGCCCATTTTTAGAAATAAAGACGTCTATATAACTTGCTTTGGTACTTTGATAAAAACCACTTATTAAACAAAACAAAAAATGCTACTCTTTCCAAAAAAATAAATTTCGTAGATTGAAACACTAAATTTAAACCCGTAAAAACCCTAAATTACATCAAAGCTTAACCTAAAATTCTCTTAAAACCATATTTCACCAAATAACAGAAACACTTAACGCGTTCGAAAACTTTGTTATAAAAATAATCTTAAAAACAACATATAAAATTTTAATAGATGAAAATTTAATACTGGAGTTATACTACTGTACGCAACTGTTAAGGTAATATTTTTTTAAATTATTATTATTAAAGTTACTTAAAATTTGCAAACTTGTTTTAATTTCCATCCAAAACAATCATTTCAAGATAATTATAGTATTACAGCAGTAACTGTTACTCTTTCGCATGCGCGGCCACGTGGTCAACATAGGGTAGCCTACCACAATGCATTTTAATTACGGTAATGTTATATAACAATCAAACAAATGATAAAAAAACAAATTTTATTACAATCATAAAAATAATCTTAAAAGTTTTGATAGTTTCTTTTTTCCTTTTAAAGGTCAAATTTTCACCAAATATAGTACACCTTGCAGCTAAGTACAACTTTCATTAAGATAAGTGTCTTCAATTCGTTGTAGTATAATTGAATACTGAAACACCCAAAAAAAAAAAAAAAAAAATCTCGTAAACTTTTAGACAAATCTTTCTACATGTACTAATGCTCGTTTCAATGAGAAGCTCTCACTACTGACGTTCGTTCTATCGAGGCTTTGAAAAATGTCGATCTTCCGATTCCTGTCATTGATTTAAAAACCAAGATTTAATTTGATGAAACATTTTATTTACTACCCTACCGGTATATTTCACTTCATTTTGTCTGTTGAATTTTTCAAAAACATATTCGGTAAAAAATACACGTACGGTATAAAATAGGCTGCACAAATCATTCAGAAGAAGAAAAAAAAGTTTGAGCGGATAAATATAACCTTAATTTCAGTTTTATAGATCCAAAACATGGCAGTGAAGTAAAAAGCCTTTTATTACCCTTTTAAAGACTCGCATCTGATTACATTCACATCTTCCATTAACTTTGTTATTGAAAACAAAAACATTGATAAGCCCTTGTAATCAGTTTACGCAACATTGCCTTCGTGTAGAGTTGCGCAACAAAAACAACAGCCTTTTTTCGCAAATTTTTTTTTTTTTTTTTTGGAACTATAAATTGCTTCGACAATTATTAAGGTAATGGAATTGAGTTTATTGTATTCGCATTAAAAAAATACAAACATTTTAATGTTCGCATTGGAAAATAAGCATAATAACGATGGTGCGCAATAATCCATAAAACAAAGTTCAAACAAAATTCGTAGTTAAGCTGTAAAAATAACAAAAATAATAAAAAATCTGTTGAAACGAATTCAAAAATATAAAATTTAAGATTTCATTCACCATTGCTTTTTCTCATTATCCCACATAATATTTATTTATTTTTTTAAATCTCAGTAAAGTTCTTTACTACTCCCCAGCTGAGTACGTCATTCAAAAAAATAAATTTTCAATAAAAATCAATAACTCCCAACACATTAAAAGATATATTTATTTCTTGTATTGCGCATGCTCATTGTAAACGATTCCACTTGCATAAACGTTCGTGATTTTACCAAGAGTAAATAGTTATAAATGTAAACAAATTTAAAGTAAAATGATCTCCGATATAAAAGCTCCCATTTACAAAATGTAACATTAAAATGTTATTTAAGACCTATTTTTATATAACGTGCTATTTTTTATTTTCTCTCTAAGAATAAGAAAATAAAATTAAAAAAATAAATTTCATTCAAAAAGAAGAAATAAAAATCATTTACCAATTTTTTTCACGATAAATTTTGAAATATTTTTTTCAAAACTTCATTCAACGAGAGATCGCTCTCTTTTTGACAAATAGTCACAAGTAGTCAAATTAGGTTACTGCTCAAAGATAACAAAAAAACAACAGCTACAGTAAGACTGTAAGGTACATGATTGTACAGTACCGGTATCAGAAACGTTAAACGATGAGGTAAATTTTTAACGAAAAGTTGACGACTTTTCAATATAGGGTCAAGCAACCGGACTTTCGCGACTGCACCAAAGCTTATGGAGAAAGTTAAAAGATTTATCACGTGCACTGCTCACTTGATTTCCGCTGAAGCTTCATTAGAACTTTAATGGATTTAATTTTAGAAAAACTGAAGAATCAATACAGAATTTACGGTTAAGTTTTTTTCCGTCAAAGTTTAGAATTTATTTTTGCACAAATGCAAATAAATAAATAAATTCCAATCGCGAACGGCATCCTGCAAGAAGCGGACTTTTAGCATAAGAACGATTTTTTCTTACAGTATGTCGCACTTACTCGCAAAATCTCAAATATTGAAATTTCACAATAGAATTATTATGAACATAATATACTACCGGTAGTAGTAATACTGTACTGTGGGGTGTTGAAAGTTACCATTATTATTGTTTTAAAGTCACAGCAAAGTCTCTGCTCTATTACATTAATAAACGCTCCAAAACAAAAAAACAATTATAATCTAAATTATTACATTTTTATAAGAACGTGGTAAGGATCGGAAATAAAGCGTGATGACAGCCGTGTAATGCGCTAATAGTGTTACAATTATTGGCACAATGCGCAATTTCTGCTTTAAATTTCTTCCGTCAAAAGTAATTTACTTCTCTTTTTTATATGCTAAGAGCATTTTCTCGAAAATAATTATTCTCCCATTCAAATAATTCTGAACGACTTTATTCTTCGCTTTTCCTTTAATTTATCACGTTTGCCACTCGCTTTTCAAATTCCGAGTGAAAAACAAGCATCTCTAGGATGCTAAAGTAGAAGAAGAAAAAAAAATCGACTTCTTTCCTTTAAATCAGTTTGCACAAAAGAAATTTCAGCTTCATCGACTCGTCACTCTTTTCTCCATCGCCACTCACTTCACTTCCATCTTCTTTTTTTTTCTTTCGCTTTTTCAACCTATTTTTTTTTTTCTCGGTTATTTTCTTTTCTTTTTTTATTTTTTATTTAACCCTGAATTCGTAAATGTTTTACGTAGCATTGCTGACGTCCCATCAATTATTTATACATTTGACAACGTATCCGAAAAATAGACAAAATTTGGTTGCAATTTTTTTTCCTGGTCTCTCGTTTCATAGGAACAGCTAAGATTGTATATTTTACCGCAGCTGTCATCGACCAAACATCTCACAACCTGTCGTTACTATTAACACCAACTTTCATAGCTTTTCATTGGTTAAATACAAAGATTTAGAAAGAGGGGAGAGAGAAAAAATATTAAATAAATAAACGCCGTTTACGTGGTACATGTTTACCGCAATTTTGATTTTTAATGAAAATAATCCTAAGAAATATTTCGTTGTCATCAAAACCTCTGGTACGATTTAAATCTCGTTATAGACTTTTAGGGCCTACAATGATTTCAGTCAATGAAATTGAATGAAACCATGTGACTAACCCACATTGTTGCTTTCAAAAATAAAGACTATTCCTGTTCGATAAAAACTCTTTTGCCTCTCGTATAAAATCATATTACTCGTTCATGGATTAAATCTAAATTTATAAATCTAGTAATAACGAAAACTTAGATTTTTTATTATTTAATAATTCTGAAAATATTGTTTTTTTTCAAAAAGTTGAATAATCGAATGGTTTTTAGCTTTAAAAAAACTATAAATTTGCAAATGCCAACATTTCGATAATAAATTAGCAATTACGGTAATTTATATTTAAATTATCTAAGGACGTCTTATTTAAATAAAATTTAGATTTACAGTGTACTGTAGTTGAAACATATTGCTTCACTTTTCCTTTTTGTGTAATTTGTAATTTTACGACAATTTCTTACGTTAATTAAAGTAAGAGTAATTTGCATAATTAAGTATTTTAATGAAATTCAGTACACTTGCAATTATCAGTAAGTTTATTATAACTGCAAGATCACGAATTCCTAAAACTTGAATTACGATTCTTTGAATGCCAATTAAATATATTTAAGCGTTAAAAAAAATTCGACCCTAATTACTGTAATTATTATGCAAAATCTAAAGTTAATTTTATACGCAATTGCATAACTTGAAAAAGTCAACATTTTCTAATAATTATTAACAGTACCCGGTAGGTGTAAATTTAAAGCAAATGCAATCGTAAAAATGAAGAGCGCAATTGCACTGTAAAAATATGGCATAAATAGCCATTAAACTTAATTAAATTTTACTAATACTGTAATTATTGTTATTGACAAGTAAAAATTATTTGCACTAATCGCATAGTAATTAATGGCGTAATTATTAAATGAAAAAAAAAACCGCCTATTGAAAATGCACGTAGTTTTCTCCGTTAATTTATTTACTTAATTGACCTTTACAACGTAAAACCGATGCATTTGTCAAATTAGTATTATTATAATTTCCGATTCTTCGATCAATAACTTCCGTACCAAAATTAATGTAAATTAATTTCTTAAAGTGCATCAATTACACGCATCACATTCTAATAACACACAAAACGTGAGAAAAACTCTCGCTTTGATATTTCTTATTTAATTAACGACACTAACAAGACCCTACGAGTATTTGGTTATTTAATAATTCGAAGGTCAAATGCTATGGGGAGAGGGAAAGAAAAAAAAAATATTTTCTTTCTATACAATAATGCTACATAATAGATCATTAAAAAGGAATCGATATTTCGCAACATATTTAATTGTCGAAAATTTTTTTATTTTACCGTCAAAAATTCATCGATTCGGCTTCGACTAAACTGCTTAACTAATTTCAGACGACTAGCTTGAATTTATCGAAATATAATTAATTTAGCGCAACACAAACACAACCCCCCGAACGAGTTTTCTATAGGCTTAATACAAACAAAATTACCTGATAAATCGATTTATAAACTATTATGATGAAAATTAAATTATGTTTCCATTTACATCAACATGCCACACAAAACAAAACGATGCATTCAAAGAATACTTAAAAATATTGATTTATAAAAATAAATTATGCTTATTTATAAGAGAAAAAAATAGATAAAAAAATTTATTAAAATAAACTCACCTTAAAAATAAATTTTTCGAAATTTACTCCATTTTTCGAATTTTTTTTCTCTCTCTCCAAAAATAATAAATAAAATTAACTAAAGCGGCGTCGAATCAATTATTTGCACAAATATCCTTTCCATCACAGATTGATTCATTATCGCTTATCCTTTAAAAAAATGATTTTCCCCATCGGAACTATTAACTGTATTTTAGATTAATTAAAAAATGCAAGAAAAATTGGCCGCTTTTTAAAGTAAACATTCTGGTGAGAAGAAGAAGGGTGAAGGAGCACGTGTAGGCGCGTGCTTCCATTCCTTGTGTAATAAGAAGTCAGTGACAGCTAGGCTCCATACCAATACATCGGTGACACGTATATCAAGCGGCGGAATAAATGAACAGAGAGAAAGTAGGGAAACAGAAGGAAAGATGATAAACACTTGTTGGGGCTCTTCTTTCATTCTTTTTTCCATCCAACCAGGCGTGACTAACCGATACGGCGCCACCTACCGGATCCATTTGACGTCACTACGTCGACTTCTCTATTGCCATGCTATAGCCTATAATAATATAACTGGCAGCGCGTACAAGTTACTGGATTACAAAAACGTGTAGGGGAAACTAAGCTCTCGATCGAATTGCCTAAACCAATCAATAAGCTACCTTTTTGGAATGATGACAATTATGCTTATTTATACAGTACTGTATGTGTGCGTAGAATTTTAATGTGACTACCGGTAATTTATTGGAAAGCTATCGCGTGTTGAAAGAATTTTAAGTAAACCAAAAATATAAATTAAACTGGTCAAAATTATCACTTGAAAAAAAAATGTAAATTTTAAAATTATTATTTTTTTTTTTTTGATATTTATTCGATATTGCTTTAATTGATCTTGTAAAAAATGAAATAAAAGATGAGTAGAAATTTTATGTTCTAAAAATAAACTTGAGCTTCCCGTGAAAAGAAGAAAAAAGCTCTGCATTATCTAACTGTCAGGATGGCCGAGCGGTCTAAGGCGCCAGACTCAAGGTGATAAGCCTTATGCATTAAAATGCATGGGAATTCTGGTCCACGAATGTGGGCGTGGGTTCAAATCCCACTTCTGACAAATTCTTTTTTTTTTTTAATGAAATTAATATATTGAAAATTTACTCAAAAAAATTTACACAGTGATAATATTCAAAAAATAATAGTAAAACTTTAAAATCACAAAAAAAAAAAAAAAAATGAATCCCAAAAAAAAAAAAAAAATAGTATCGCCAGCTGCTACGTTTTACTGCACTAGTCAATTCAATGTTCATTATTTCTTATAAGACAAATCATGTGATTCAGAAATAAATACTAGTATCAACCTTAAAATTATACATTCTCAATCAATGTACTTAAATAAGTAAAAGTAAACTTTCACTCAACCTCCTGCACTAGTCTTGTACCATTTTTCTACCATGTAAAGTTGAACGGTTCTCTATACTAGAAGGAATTATTGCTTTCATGGTCAAAGTTTGTAGGCCACTATCCCGGTTTTAACAATATTTTATCACACTCATGAGAAATTCGACCGAGAAATTACAGGGTCCTATTGCGCTTAAACTTTACGAACTAAATTAAAACAGGATATTATGCATGCATCCAGTTAAACCAAACCCTCAAACCACATCTGACATTATACAAAGTTGATAATAATTTTACATTTTGTTAGTGAGTGTAAAAAAAAGCAAATTGATTAAACTGCAGACGCCCATGGAGAAAATTATGTTATTTTATTCTTTTTTTCAAACCTGTGAATCTACTCGTTATTTCTAATTAATTGGTCGTTTTAATCCTAGCTAAATCTCACTCTTTAAAAGATTTGAGCAACTCTTCTCGATCCCAGATATCTAACAACCGCATTTGAGAACAGGCAAATATACGAGTAAGTATCAAATGCAAAGTATATTACTCGAAATACTCGTAATTATCAAATTAACTTTAGATAAAAAAATGTTAAGACAAAATTTTTAAATTTGTCTTGAATACTTATTTTTGCCTTTAGTTACTGACTCCACCTAATGTATATTATTTAGTGATGTTACTATTTTTATATAATTTATTATGAACGTCTTAAAAAAACTGAAATTTATTAAGTTTTTTTAAAAAAAAAATTTTTTTGAATTTAAGGACCTCAATAAAGAGACTTAAGTTAAATGCAATTTATTACCTTTAGAAATCCCATGTTATAAATTAACTGACCACACTTTGCCACACGGCTTAATACTCGTAATAGCTCGCTCGTATTAAACATCTTTATAACATAGTAGCCTACCGTACTGTATATCGATTTCCGAAGCTTACTCCTTAATCCCAAGTCATAGACACTCTTATAAGACTAAACGCCATTCAGTTAGCTATTTCAGCTGATATTTAAATCACTACATTCTAAAAAAAAAGTTAGTTTAAAACTTTAATACCAGTAAAACAATATTTATCAGGTTGGTCTATTACCAATACGGAAATAATAATAAAAACCAATACAAATACAAAATAATTAAATTTTTAACCTTCTTATACCAGTAATAAAAATAAAGATACTCGTATTAAGTTGAAAAAAGAAAAAAAAAAGAATAAATATTTTTGAACAATATTCTCTAGATATTATGTTGTTGGGTAACAATCATGTATTAATAGAATTTAATGCCTACAAATTTAATAATATTAGGTATGGGTCTAATAATGTTACTATCAAAGCAAATTGAGTTTTCATAAACATGTTTTTTGTAAACTACCGTATTTCAAATTTGCAAAGAGCTTCAAGATACGAAATTTAGCTCACCTACAAGATGGTCGTAAGGCTCGTAAATATACGAGTAGTAGAATAGTATAAAATAATAGAACTCATGCACAAATAAACTCTAATCCATAATATTAGTCAAAGCCCATTAATCTACCCTAGGTAATAGGTTAATAGACCCTATACATTAGATTAGGTGATGAAATAACATTATCAAGCTTTATTTGTATTTGAGTAGCCTATTTTTTTTTTTTTTTTGGGGGGGTTTTGCAGAAAATGCCATTTTCCAGACACGTTTAATTTTGATTGCGGCTTATTTTGCTTACAAATTTAAAACTTATGATAAGGAACTTGAAACAAAATCTCCTCTATCACATCTAGCTTGATTAATAAATTTCTTGACACTAATTTAGTCTGTACGCAGTTGAAAGAATCCTATTCCACCACCTCTATAAACTGCCATACTGTAGTTTTACATGTAAATGATGGGCCTTAAGACTTAATTCTCAACCAAAACATCTTTGAAAAGTAATCTTCTCATGTTAGACTTGTAGAGAACAGTTACTCCAAAATGAGAAAATTTTAATTTAAAGTCCTTATCACACGTCTATGACTGTGATGTCCATTATCCCTTGTCAAGGGACAAAAATTATATCAACTCAATGGCTAATATGGAGTATATTGTTCGCTTCGCGAATTCTCCCTGTTACGTCTTTACCAGACATAAACATAAAAATTAATTTTGATAAATTTTTTAGATTACATACTGTATAGCCTACTGTATGAGTAGGAAAAGAAAATCTACTGGTAGAACTGATAATGCAGTAACTGCAGTAACGTATTTTTGACAACATTCCTTATCATAATAATTTGTTAGTATTAGGCCCTACCTACAGTTCTACAAACAGGAAGCAAAAGTGAATAAGAAGCAAAGCGAAACTTCAATGCATTCTTAGCACATTTCGACTCTATTTTTGGGTGTACTCGTATAGTAGTATAATGTCTTCTCATTATATAATTTTATTAAGTTATTATACTTATTTGTTGTTAATAGACTACAGAAAGATAACAAACAAAAAAAAAATTAGCTTCTTTAATCTGAAATTTATTGTTAGTAAGCTAAATAACATATTCAAAATAAATAAATTAAACAAAGACTTAAAAGACAGCTGTTTTTAACCGAATCTTGATACGGCATTTTTATCTCGTTCAATCAGTACCATTTTTCGCAAACAAAACCATAAGCGATAAAACTGAAACATTTTACATACAAATCTTAAACCACGTTTTTTTTTTTTTCAAAGCTTGTGTATACAATATAGCATTATCTTTGTATCGATCTATAATAAAATAGAAGTACCGGTATTGACTTTTTCCTATCAGAAAGCAGTTTATATACTTCTCGCACCAACAAACCGTAGAAACCGAAAAGCATAATAATAAAGTGTCTGAATGCGCATTCACTGCCAAAAACCCACACAATAAATCTACATTAGAAAAGATTGTTCCATTTAATATGATGTAGTGCGCTTACTTCACACATGTACATATAAATAAGTCCCATAAATTGTCTTTACAACTCTTTCGCATCCATTCAAAAGCCACAATCCCTCATCGCCACGAACCATACTGTGGCTCCGAGACCCGCTAACATCAATAGAAAAAGCTTTTATCTCGTAGTTATGGTAACCCAATTTCAAATTGAGTCGTTATTTTATTTTTCTAACTAAAATTTGTTTCGCTTGATGAAACATCGGCTATAAAACTATGCGCGCGCTACACACAATATGACTATAAAACAAAAACTAATAAGAAAAGTCAGTTTACTAAAATACATCCGTTGTCTTTGTCTTTTAGAAAAATCTTAATTTAATTAATAAATAAAAACATGCTCCGTAAAGTGAGATGTGTTTGGCATCCACAAATAAATTAATAAAGCTACCCCTGTTAAACCCGCAATACACTCTCCCGCGGCGGTTTATTCGCAGGAAATCGAAATTTCCTCCTAATTGACCTGACAACTTTTCGCTGCAGCAGAACATGCATAATTCATTCAATTAGAATTGTGATATCTTTTGATGAAATCGGGGATAACAAAACCTCTAAAGTCACCGTTTTCGGAATATCAATATAACATAATATGTGATCAGTTGAGCGATCTTATTGATTAATTAAGTAATACTAAAAAATTAATGAGATACAAATTTTGTCACGTAATATTGATCGAATTGTTTGCTCATCAATTTCGATACAAAAAAACTAAAAATACCCTCAGGTCACTTTTAATTACTGCCGTACCGGTACGCAAGTTTAAATTTTAATGAATATCAAAATAACCTAGTCTATTAATAATCACATTAGATCAATACATTAATTAATTCATAACTTTAGACGGTAATATTGAAAAATGTATTCATGTAATAATAGAATAAAAAAATAACCTGTCATTGTATCTTAATTAATTTTTTTAAACAGCTAAAAAATGCTATTTTTTTAGAGAGAAATACGAGTAAAAGATAAAAATTGATCAAAACTTACAGTGCGGGATCTCAAACAAATGCTTATACACAAATTATCCATTGAGACTTGTCGAATATCTGCAACAAAAAAAATAATAAATAAATTATTAACAATGCTAAAGTATAAACAAAATATTACGTTATAAATTTTAATATCTCTAAAATATAAATAAAAAATGTACAGTATACAATCATGTACTGTAATGTAAATCAATTTCGTTTTGATTTCCTTAAAACATGACAAATGACGCACCGTAAAACTGTTATTAATCCAAACTACAGTAATAAAAATATATTATACTTTGGGTTGCCGATTTAAACACTTTTTAAATATAAAAATAGCTTCCCAAGGTAATAACTGCCGGTACCGGTATATAAATGTGAGAAAATTATAATAAAAACAATTTTAAGACGATTTTTTTTTTGGTGGTAAATCTATAAATAAATTTAATAAAATTATTTAACATTATAATACCGGTACCGGTACTTGAAAATCAAAATACCGTAATTAAAATGCATTATTTCCAAACAATGGTTCAAAAAAAATTAATTAAAAACCTTTTTTTTAAGGTAGGGCTTGTAATTTTTATTTTTAACTTCCTTTAAAACCTTCACCCTTTACATTTACAGTCTGTGATAATTAAAATATACCGTGTATACTTCTAACCGTACATTTGTATAGGCATACTGGATGTAATTGATTTAATTGTAGATTGCGCAATAATTAAATTAATTAATTGAATGTTTCTAAACCTCATAAATATTTGCATACAGTGTATTTCTAAATGTCAAATTTTAGACCAAAAAAAATCGTTGAAAAAGTGGTTGAAAGAACTGTGCTCCGATATCATACTCGCACAAATTATACTTTTTATTATATTCGAGCATAAAATTAGAAGAAACATCACTCCTACCGCTATTCATATTCCAACTTTTAGTTTTACAACCGAAATCAATAATTTGGATATTTCCATGACGACGACTACGATAATGAAAGATCCAGATCCAGGTAGCTGTACATCATACAACGTAATGTCTTGTGTTATGTTACATGATTTAAAGCCCACGTCAGTGACGTTTACAATTCATGCGCTGAATTTTAATAAGAAATTTAAAATATGGAAATGACACTGTAAATGATCCGCTTTTGAAAAATAGCGTTTTATAACACAAATGGCGCGCATAAAAAACGGATAAACGTTAAGATTTATTATCTGTAAAATTATTTTTTTTTCTCTAAAAATAAATACAATAAAAGCAACGGTACTGTATAGTATAAGTAGAGTGTACGTACGACGGTTTCTACTAGCTTAATATGCTTGAAAAAAGCTTAATAATAATTGTTATTAATATGCAAATACTAAGTTTTACATACCGTACCGTATTTACTGAATTTTAAAACTCTATAGCTTCTAAAACCCACCATTTACTTTTGAAGTTAAAAAATAAAAAAAAATCTGTTCGTATTGAATTGTAAAACGACAAAATATTTTTTTCAAAAAGACCATTAAAATACGGTCGTAAGTATTCTATAACCAAGTTTACCAGTATAAAAAATAAATTTTCCAGGTAATGCAACCTTTTTTGATGACATTTTCATCACATGAGTGAGCTCCAAAAAGTAAAAAATTGACAAACTTAAAGGCAGAGTTCTCACGTGAAAACAAATACAGTGCCGTCTACGGCAAAAGCTTTGATTCTAAGACGCCTCCCTTTTTCAGAGATGTTAAAACGATATAGTGTACAAAGTGATAAAATAATGAATAATAATAAAAAATTCATTTACCAACACAATGCATGTACCTTTTACAACTCAATTAAATATTGCAACATTTCAAATAAAAATAAATTGTCTCTAAATACGTATATCATATAATTATTGCAGAAAACTAATTGTGTTTACCTGCCATTAACATCTATTTTTATTTCAACAATTAAGTTTAACTCGTGTTTAGCCTATTCTTTACAATTAGCACAAAAACGATGATTTTCACGCTAGTGATATAAACACGATATTTTAATTGAAAACGTTATTAGCATTCAATAAAGCAGGCTTTTTGCAAGTTATTTGTTTGATAAACAAAAAAAATAATAAATTCTAAAACGCTCGATTGCAATTAATCGAGATAGTCATTTGAATGATGTTGTCTACGATCAGTAAAACCACTGAATAGAGCTGAAGAAAGGCTACGCATCCATCAGTAGCTTTAGCAAAAAAAAATTGACTTCATAAAACTCTTTTAATTAATTCATCAAACATTATACAGTTTACGCAAACAATGAAAGCAATTTATATTCTTCGTATTCGCTTTTCTCATTGGTTATTTGAACATAAATACATTTTATTGGCTTTTTGCATAAAACAATGTTATACCGTATTTAAGGGCTTTTCAATGTAAAGTTTAGTGCAATAAATCTAACTTATACATGTACGGCAGTCACCTCACCATTTCTCAGTAAGCGCAGGCCTTGATTAAAAAAGAGCGTTTTACACATGGAAACAAAATACGTGTAATTTAAACAAGAAATCAACAACATTAAAGTTTATTAAATATAATTTTAAAAACGATTTTAAACTTAAAACGATATACACGTATTATATTCTCAAAACATAAGCAATTTGGCATGGGTTTTAATCAATAGCTATACTGTAGTCGAAACTGGAATGGGATCCAGTAAAAATGGGGTCTCAAGGGATTGGCGGCCAGATATATCACTTATTTCCCGTTAACCCGAGTCCCACTTAAGCAAGTTTCGTAATTTAAAATTTTAGTTGTAAAACTTAAAAAAAAAAAAATAGATAAAATCAATATCTTTAATTTTATTTCTCTTATTGATATAGTTTAAAGGAAACATTTAAAAAAAAGATTAATACAATACAGTGTAAGTAAAAAGTTCTTTTCTTCCCCCTAACAAAGGCAGAAGCTAGAGGGAAATAGTTACAGTATCTATAGAAATCGCACAAGGCAGAGGTTTACTATTAACCAAAAAATAATACTCTGATCGAGATATTCTCCTCAGTCGTTTAGGTCACCCACTTACTCACAACTATTCACAGAAAATTCATATTATAACGAACAAAAAAACGTTCATAGGTTTTGACATTAAAATTTTATTTCAAATAAAGCCTACTTGCGGTATTAAGAGGCTTTGGAATTCTCTAAAAGCAAAGCCAACGCTGATGTGTATATAAAAAAAATTAAATGTTAAAGATAAATATCATTAAAAAATTTGCCAATCTTCTCTAAATTTTGGTTTTAATACAAGGTATTATTAATTAACTACGAGTATTTAAAAAAATAAAAATTACGTAATGTAATAATACATAATTTAACGCCCATAAAAAATAAGGCAACGCAGCACAATTTAAAATAGTAAAATCAAATGCTAAATGTGTTTTCTGGTTGGATTCGTTACGTATTGGAATTATTGAAGATCACGTTCGGAACATTTTACATCGGTATATATCCAATGCATGATAGTTACAAAAGCATTACCGGTACAAATAATTAAATTTATTTAATGCATTATTATAAATATTAAAGTGATAAAAATCAGCAACAAAATAAAATAAAAACATAAAAATGTATGGGTACCATTTTCGCGTTAAAGTGTGAAAAAGTTATAAATCTTAAGGAATACGTATAAAGTTTTTATAATGAGTAAGATTTTCAATAATTAATGCACTCCAAGAAATAAAAATTCAAGGGTTTGAAGAATCTAAAACAGCTCCACCAATAGCCACAAAGCAAGCGAGCATTTAAAAGCCATCATCAGCATGCTCAAAAGCTAATAAAGAATCGAAAGCCACCGTAAACACACAGTAGCACAAACGAACCAACCAAAAATTATTTCTTATAAATATTTGAAATCGTAATGTTGGGTTTGTGGGATTATGTTTCAGGGGCCATTTTAGTTCTAATCACCTGCTGCTTAGGAGTCTATCACATTTTTCAAGCAAAAAAAGTTAAAGATGCGCGCGAGTTTATGTTTAGCAATCCGGATTTGGGATTTTTTCCACTTATTCTATCCAGCGTGGCAACTTTTCTTTCGGGAATTCTTCTGACAGGATTTCCCGCCGAAACTTACAAAGATGGAGGAACTTATATATTAATTTCATTGTCCCTTCTTTTACTCGTCCCATTCATCACTCATTTTTTTTTACCAGTCTTTTTCCGTTTGGGTTGCAAAACCGTGTTCGAGGTAAGTCGAAAATATTCAATTTTTAATTTCATTTATTGCTAACTATTTCATTTCCTTGATGTATAGTACTTGGAATTGCGATTTAATAGAAAAATACGCGTGATATGTTCAGCTATGTTTTGTATACAAATTGTGAGTGCTTGCACATATACAATACTTAATATTCAAAAAATAATAATAATAAAAAAAAATTAATACCGGTAATCCTTTTTCTTTACAAATCAAATTATTTAAAATAGTGTATATTTTTTCTAGATTTTATTTACAGCTGTTGCTATTTATGCGCCATCGTTAGCATTACTACAAGGTAATTTAATAAGAAATTAATACCTATTACCTTTATTTAATAATTTATGCAAGCAATGCATAAGAAATATATTACGTGGGTTGTTAATACATTAAATGCTATTTGTTTCAAAATCGTGAAATCATAATAATTATTGATGACTTCATTATTCTAATAAAGTCTCGTGAAATTAATTTTTTTAAAAAATAAAGAGTTTACGAGTATTAAATTGTAATAACTTGAATACTGTACTGTATCAAGTTTATTCGAATAATCAATTAAAAAAACATTTCTTATGAAATTATATGTATATAATTTTAAAATAATTTATACTGTTCCTCTTAATATTTAAACATTTCCTGGTTACTGAAAATAGTGACTGGTCTCGATTTCTGGACAACAGTAGGGACTATTGGAGTTGTCTGCATTTTATATACCACTCTAGTAAGTATTTAACCCCGTATTTTAATTAAACATTTCAACATCTATCATTTATAATCCCAAATTAATTTTTTTTTAAATTAATAAATTAAAAAGTAAATGAATAAATTAAAAAGTAAATTAATAAATTAAAAAGTAAATTAATAAATTAAAAAGTAAATTAATAAATTAAAAAGTAAATTAATAAAATAAAAAGTAAAGATAAAATTTTTCATCACACCTATATAAATGCGTAGCCAAATTATAGATAATTTTCCAATTTAACCGCTAAATTATAACCTGACAGCTTTTCAATACAGTATAATATTGTTCAAATTGAAATTAGCAAATGGAACAACAAGTTTAGTCAGATTTAGACAATGAAAAAAAAATTAATTATCTTCAAAGCTATTAATCAGCATCAGCTTTCCTAATTAATAAATTTACTTAAGCTTTTTGAAAGCTTCTTTGCATTTGAAAAATACTAGCAATTAATATATCCAATAGCCTCGTAATTAGACACATTTAATTACTGCTGAAATCGAGGACTTTATACAGAAACTAATACAATATTAAATAATTTTCTATAAAGGGCGGTATAAAAGCCGTAATTTGGGCTGATGCTGCGCAAGCCGTTGTGATAATCTCCATGCTACTGATTGTAATAGGAAAAGGATGCTCGGATATTGGAGGAATTTCTACAGTTTGGCAAATCGCCAGCGAAGGAAACAGAACAAACATCTTTAAGTAGCAGTAACATTAATCAGCAATTTATATTTATGCTTAATAACACTTATTTTTCTAAAAAAAAAACAAAAGATTTGTTGACGATGGCAATTCTTTTTACACGTTCTGGACAATGGGCATCGGTTCCACCATCCATTTCCTAGGCTTTTTAGGAACAAATCAAATGTTAATGCAGAGATATTTGTCTAATAAAACACTGAAAGATGCCAGAATGTAATAAAAAAAACTCGATCATTTTAACTTAAAAAGAAAATTTTTTTTAAAAAATTAAAATGTATATTTGTAGCTGTTTTGTTGGAAGTATGATCGGAAGTTCATTCGTAGCAGGGCTTTCCGCCTTTTGCGGCCTCCTCATTTACGCCAAATACCATCAATGTGATCCTCTCAAATCAAAAATGGTCACATCCACAGATCAAGTATTTGCAATCAATCAAAACAAAATAAAACTACAAGTTAAAGTTTTTTTTTTATCCGTATCGTAGCTAATGGCGTATTTTGCGGTGGACACACTATCGTTTTGCAGCGGACTCCCGGGAGTGTTCGTAGCCGGAATTTTATGCGCAACCATCAGGTAACACCCAATTAATAAAACCGCCATAACATTTTGAACTCAATACAGGCTCATTGCAGTACAATGTCTTCCTGTCTCAATTCAGTCTCAGCTGTTTTCGTGGAGGATTACATTCGATTATTTAGACCGCATATGAGCGACGCTGCCGCCATCCGTTATTCCAAAATATTAGGTACAGTACATGTATAATCAAAATATAAACAGTATTATATTTTTAAATTTTTGTGTTTAAAAAATGAAATTTCTAATTAAAACATCATATTAAACAAAACATTTTGATAAATATTTATTTATAGGTTTGCTTGTTGGTGTTTTATGTATTGGTGGTGTAGTTGTGGCTCAGTCGGTTGGAGGAGTTATGAAGGTATCTTGAAAATTAAAATGAAAATTCAAAAATCTCTCGTCATACATTATTAACATTTTAAATCAAAAATTACGTTATGCAAAGAGCGTAATTATAAGCCTAGTATTAAGCAATTTAAACGGCTGTTTCTTTATACCTGTTTAACGAGGGATTACTAAGCTTATTCAATAGCGTGCTAAAATTATATTTTAAGGCTGTATTTAGTATGGTTGGAATGGTAGGTGGACCTATTCTAGCTGTATTCGCTATCGGCATGACGTTACCGTGGGTAAACACACTGGTAAAAGTTTGATAGTTACTTTTTTAAAGAGCCGGTGATGTATAAAATATATTCCAGGGAGCGTCGGTTGGTTTTGCTTGCGGGCTTATAATGACGGGTTGGGCCACGATCGGTTCGATGATGAGCGATAGTGGACTTCCTGGATCTCCATTGTCCACTGATGGTTGTCTTATCAACTCCACATTCACTTTAAATTACGCAAATAGAACGGATGATTTTATAACCAAAGATATTTTGAAACCGTAAGTATTTCACTTAATTAACATTATTCGAAAACAAAATAATGGATAATATTTAGAAATACAAATTTTATTCAGGAAAACGTTTGTGCTATACACGCTCTCTCCTCTTTGGTACGCTTCTTGGTGTTGTTTAACCATGTTTACCATTGGTACAATTGTCAGCTGCGTTTCCGGTAAGTAAACATTATTTTAAACTGCTGGCTTAGATAAAAAGTTTTATGGAATTATTATAGACATCGATAAAAATCTACGCATATTTCAATTTACAAAAATGCTAATTTTCTGATGTTTTTTTTTTTTTTTATCAGGTGGTCAAGATCCTGAAAAAGTTGATCCACAATTAATATTTCCCTTAATAAGGAAACTGATTCGTTCCTTACCTAGAAATATTCAAAGGAAGCTTGGATTCAACCCTCAGAGTTCCGTCTATTGCCGCCCAAATCAAATAGAGCAGGTAATAAATTTTATGCAACACGTTCATATATTTTTCTGCTGTTACCATATTCTGTTATTTACGATTTAACATTTATATTGTCAAGTTCGGCGATGGAAAAGAATTGCAAAAAATTTATTTAAAACGCAATCCACGAACACAAAAAGAGAGCGACGACGCGATCGAACATACTGAAGCCTTCACTATGCTCAAACCATCTTAAAAAAATCGAGCGACATAAATTACGTTGCCATCATTACAATATATCAAAAATTCAAGTTGAAAGTAAAATTTGCTTAATCCAATGAGCAAAAAATATACCTCTCTTCCTCTCTCTTGTTTATTCTTGCTTATTCCTGCCAACTTAGCATGTTTACAATCCACAAGAATATAAAATTAAGAATAGCATATACAATGCATATACTGAATACATATACAGTACAGTACTGTATTAAACGTTTAACAATTATTGATGTTGGAGGTTTTCTTTTACATTAGGAATACACGTCAAATCTACTCATGTTAAATAGAATTTCACCAGAATTTTACATGTACATTAACTGTAATATGAAACTTGCATTCGTAAATTTTCTTTCGAAATTGACACAGAGTTAAGGAAGAAACTATATGCGCACAGAAATCGCCTCAGAACCCTGATACAGTATAAGGATTTAAGTCAATCCATAAACTTAGTTCGAGTTATACTGTATAAGTATTTTTTAGAACTCCCATCCGCCCGAAATAAGAAATTATGCATCGGATTGTTGTTTTATGTAAAATAAATAATTTATCCATTTTGATAAGGCTGAAATTAAACATGAATTGGATGTAATTCGGTCAGAACTTTTATTAGTAGTGGACATGACGACTCGTTACAATTTCTTTCAATCTTGCGAGAAAAACATTTTAGCAATGCTGAATTCGTTCGTGACCTGCTTGAAAATGATTTATTCTATCAACTGTACTTTACAGTCAGGAACACAGTGTCAACTTTTAATTAAATAAAAATGAATCATAAATAAGATAATGCAATAAATTTTTATTCTTTATAAGTATTGTTATATAACTGCTTGCACGGAAAAAGTATTATTGGAATAATAATAAGAAAAAACATTTTATGGAGATTATATATAATTTCAATATTGTTGTTGGTTTACTATAATTAATTATTCTTTCTACAACTTATAAGCCAAGACTTTTGACCAAGTTACCCAAGACAGCCAGAACAGTTCCAACTACAGAAGTTAAGAGATTTCCAACACCACCTAACTTTTTGCCAACGTCATTTAAGCCATTAGTTAGAGTATCGCCCAGCCCGCTGCCATTTCCACTGCCACTACCAGAACCCCCCGTGAGAACTTTAGTATAAAGATTTAACAGTTGTTGGAAGAAACAGGGATACTCTTTCATACAAGTAGTTGTGTAAATCTTAAGGTAAGCTTGAATGGAAAGATGCAATGCTTTCATAATATCATTCAGGGATGACACAGGAATACCAGACTGCAGCGCAGCGACAATTAAACCAGGCGCAGTTGTATTTAAAGCATTAGCCACACTATGTACATCGGGTGATACCTTTTGAGCTAAATTATTCAAAAGAGATTGTATTGCAGCTGCAATATTATTCATTGAATCTACTATATTCTTATCAAACTGAGCATGAGTCTCGCCCGCATCGGATAAAGCTTGATTTAGTTGAGCTGGTGTTAACTTTGCGGTATTTAAAGCTGATTGTAAATCGACTGAGCTAACATTCAATTGGCGAGCTAAATCCTCAAGGGAAACGCTTGGAATAGTGGGTACAGGAGAATTACCAGTGTTGCTACCAGAATTACCAGTACCTGGAGTACCAGAATTACCAGTACCTGGAGTACCTGAAGTACCAGTACCGGAAGTACCAGTACCGGAAGTACCAGTACCGGAAGTACCAGAATTACCAGTACCTGGAGTACCAGTGCCGGTTCCAGAATACAAACTATTTATGTACTTTTGTATCATATTTGTAATAATTGAGTTTGTTGATGATGAACCAGAACCAGAACCTGACGACCCTTTAATCTTTTTCAAAAGTCCTAATAAAGTACTCAAGACACCTCCTGAAGTTCCTGTGCTTCCGGGATTGCCTGCTCCTCCTGTTCCCTTGCCTCCAAGCATATTCAATATCGTTTTCATAATTGAGCTAGGGGTAGGTGTAGGATTATTTGTAGCTGAACCTTGAGTTGTCGGCATTCCCGGCCACGTCATAGGTGATTGAGTTGTGGCTGGTGTGAACGAACACAATCCCCCACCGAAGATATTAGCAGTAAGGTAATTCAAGGCGTTGCCAAGACCAGTATTATTAAAGAATGCCGAATTGATGCGATTTGCAATCGGTTTATAAAGGTTTGACGTCAAAGTGTTGAGTAAATCAAAAAGTGGTGACGTACCAGTAGTTTGGTTAGGATTAAATAGACTGCTGGTTAGGTTAGCCAAGAATTTAGGTGGTCCATAACGAGCGGGTGGAAGGGGATTAAAAATTACTCCTAATCCATGAGCAGTCTAAAAGAATTATTTTTTTAATACAAAAATAACGGTTTGGAGTAATCAGTGTTTCCAAATAACGCTAGTTTTTAATACCCGGGTTCTCGAATATATTTTTGTTTAAAATTTTAAAACTTAGTTTTTTAAAAAAACCGAACTATACTGCTATATTTTCGTAAAATGGCTCCATTATAATTTCAAAACATAAATATTATGTAAAATTAACTCCAAATGTTTTCAATTTCTATAATTTAAAAGTTATCCTACTGATTTCTATTAAAAAAAAAAAGTGAGAGAAAACAACTTCATGTGAAAGTGACGACAATAGTCCCTCACTACTACATAAACCCTCAACTTGCTAATTTTTGTTAATGTTTTGTCAAGTTTTAAGAGCTTAAAAACAATTGCGTGATCAATCAATCTTTAAAAAATAAAGCAAAAGAGTATGTAAAATTTTACAAAATAAAATTAATTGCATTTATTGCAAACCAGCAAATGCGACTATGCCAGAATATAAAAATGTAAATTTAAAGTTCGAATTTACAATAATTTTACTATGCTGATGTCATTTCATTCAATATAAACGATATGATCTAACTACTCATAAACTGCAATATTTATCATTCAAAAAACTTACTATATATTTTTTTTTAAATAACGGATTAACAAAATTACTACGGTATATTATACCGATAAGGTATCGCTCAAGAATTTTTTGAAATTTATTAGCTAATAGCTTCAGTCAATTTAGTCAATAAGAACCAGAAAATCTTCTGCATAGGCAGCAACTGAACTAAATTTTTTCAATAAAACTTATCCTAGAAATATAAGCCTAATTAAAAATAATTAATAGTAAAATGTTGCAGTACTAAATTAAAGTGCAAACGGTATAATAATATTTAAGGGTAAATTACTTACGGCAGCAAAAAACCCGACTAGTAGAAAGGCAGAAATAAATTTCATGATGAGTAAGCTATTTTTCTAGTTGATATTTTTTTTTTTTCGAATCTAATTCGTAATAGAACGGAATCAGTTCTCAAGTTGTAGTGAATTATACGTTCGCGTTTATGGGGTTTATATACTTTCAAAACCTATGCGTAACATTAAGCAAATAACTTTCTAAGTAAGTGCCTGAGTGACGTTCATTTCTATTATTTCAATATTAATATTATACTTTTTTGATCACGCGTTGACTGTCAAAAAATATCATCGTTTGATTTGAATGACAAATCCTCCCCGCCAGATTAAGTGTTAAAAATGCCGTAATTGTAACTGGCAATCAAAAATATTTTATTTAAATAAAAACTCAATTGTTTTGCATTTGCGTCATTTCAATAGCCCCAGGTTTCTACGATATAATACACAATTCTTATGATTGAGTGCTGTGTTGTACGATATTTAAACAAGACAAAAACATCATCGAAGCTTTTTATATAAAACACACCTCTACGTCTATAGAAGTGTAACTAATACTGACAACGTGTAGGGTTTGTTGAAATAATTATTTTCACGTCAACTCCAAAAATGAATGCGGTGGAGTTCGAAAACTTTGTATTTAAATCATACTATGCGATCGATCAAAATCTGAATGATCCGCGCTATTCTTGCTCTAACTATTTTAGTGAGTATTTTAAAATGTTGTATCGTTCTAGAACTCCATTTCTAAAAACACCAGAAATAGTCATTTGAAATCCCAGATCGATAATACCGCTCATTATGCGTGTTACTATTATAAATGCAAATTTAAATAATTATTCTGATAATTAAAATAGATTTGGTAAAATAATTTTTAATAAATGTACAGTACCAGTAATAAAATTTTAATTCGTCTCTTTTATTGACAATAAAATAATGTAGGCATCTTTACTATGATGTAGTACAGTATATTGTGAATTAAACCTATATGTTGGGAGGGGAAAAAACCTTTTCGTAAGTTCAGTACGTAGATTCGTAGAATATTAATTTTGTTACGAAAATTAAAATACATTAATTGTAACACTAAACCTCGAGATGATCAACCCAAATCGTTCTGCGCAGACCGTAAAAAACATTAAATGGTATCGCAGATTTCCAATAACCAATTGTATTGTGTTGTAATTCAAAATGGATAAAGGGGTTGTAAATTCTGGAGTCCCCATGTCCGATAAGACTTATGCCTATTGAAGATTTTCTGTGGCCTTTAACTTGGACTACACCAAGTCAGTCATCCAAGTCAAAATATCACGTTAAAGGATCAAATTTTCTGATCAAAGACCCTGAATTCAAGTACAGTACATCCTATACGGTTATTTTGATTTAGATTGGATTTTTTAAAAATAGAATCGTTCCATTTATTTTTTAGAAACCGACGGAATGGTTTGTGTTTGATAATTATCACTGTTTCAAAACGGATGTTCCAAATGAGGTACAAGTAAATGTACTACAAAGAAAAGTCAACTTAATTGAAATTTAGGTTTGAGAGGCAAAAGTTGCTAAGCGCCAGGCAATTGTTGTTTGCAATGGTCAGGATTTTGCCTCTCAACTTCGCTGAAAATCGTCGGTTCTATGAGCATTTAAATAAAATACCGTAGCAGCAGTGTAAAACTGTAAATAATTTGATAAATAGGCAAATTGTAACTTTTAATTTATGGGCCTTAAAAATGACTTGAAAATATCAAAAAATAGGCTATTTTTGAACAAAATTTAACCATTGTCAAAAATATTTGTCACTCGCAAATCCGGCGCTTGTTATATTTAAGTTACCATAATGCTAAAGCCTAACAGTGATGCGACAAAATCAAAAGCCTCAAAAAAAAAAAAAAATTGCACAGCTTGCAAACAATATTTTAAAGATATAAATTCACGTCTTTACGGTACTTCAATTTACACAATGCAGACATATTTTACCAATAGTTTATCAAATAAATTTACCGCCTCGCAAGCTCGACGAATTTTACACCAACCCTCATAATGAATTTATATGCTAGCTTTTACTCTGTGAATTTATGTGTTATAAAAATAAAATGATTTTAATATGAATATTACTCGTTATATTATAATAATTATGTCAATTTTTCTCTATGTAAAGTGTAAAGTATAGTGTCCGTAAAGATAAAGTATAGTTTTGAAAAATTAATAACTATGTCAATTTTTAAGGAAAATGGAATTTTTTTTAATATTTACATTCAGCAACATCTCCCCTTTAATTATGAAAAATAACATCTGGCATAATACCTTCTCCACTGAGTCGGCACGTGCTAACACGATTAATGTTATATCCGAGAATCTTCTCGCAGGTGCGCTGAAAATTTAACCCTGTTTGAACCTGGCATCGCTTCTCATCATTTTTAGAACATTGAATTTAGAATGTAGGGTTAGGGCCTATCCTGGAAAATGTGGATATCGAACGTCTTTGGTTTGAGCAGGATGGGGCATTGAACATGCCACAGCGCTTGTGAAATCTAAGAGAAATTTTCCAGCCAAGTTATCAGTTTGTGGGGTGACCGGGAGTGGCCTGTTAGGTCTTGTGACCTTTTTTTTGGGGGGGTTTATGTAAAGTCACAGGTGTATGCCAACAAACCGCAAACGATTCAAGACTTATCATACACTTAGTCATTGCCGACATCCAGTGAGAGTTATTGAAAATTTTGTTAAGCGTGTTGGCACGTGCCGACTCAGTGGAGGAGGTATTATGCTAGATTGTATTTTTCATAATTAAAGGGGAGATGTCGCTGAATGTAAATATTAAAAAAAAATTTATTTTCTTTAAAAATTGACTTAAGTTTTTAATTTTTCAAAACTATCCTCCATCTTTACGGACCCTATAGAAGAGCATGCCAAAGATTTTTGTCTCTGGGTCCGATTCAGGATGTGAGAGCCATGTAAAGCGTTAACTGAGCGCAAGAGAGCTTATTACTATTCTTGTTGCAGTTTGTTTCAATTCTAACGCGAGTGGAAACCATGCCCCCCTTTTTGTAAGTTGTCGTTTAAACCATCTTAAATTCAAAAAATATAAAATAAATTAGAAAAATAGTTAAAATACGTAAAGAGAGTAAAAAAACTTCTGAAGTTTCAAAATTAAATTCATGAATAAAAGTTGCAAATTATCTCTTAGTATGAAAAGCAATTTCTTCAAATAATGACTAAGATGTGTGGCTAATCCGTCCAAAACTTTAAACGAAATTTAACAGGTGCAACTTCTTAGCAATATAAAACTTTGAAGATGTGACTGTTGCTAATAAGTTAAGCTAAAATTGATCAATGCATTGATTTCAATCCTAATAGGTCGACTGTAAGAAATCCCTCACATTCTTCACAGAACGCAGCTACATTACAATTCGTAAAATGTTAAGAACTGTTTAATTATAAAAAATCAAATGCCATAGCAACGAAGAGCGTATTTACTTTAATATTAGTGAATACTAAACGACTAACAAAAATAATTTTATGTTAACACCCGATTTTATTAGCAAATTTTTGTTATACACCTTACATATTAACTTATATTGTGGACGGTAAAGCATTAAAATCCTTTTAAAGCTGGAACGCCCATTACGCTAAGGAATTATGGTTGCGTAAATCACCCACTTTGTTATCTTGACTGAAGGATTCGTAAATATTCGCCGCCAAAATTTTTTGCTCGTTAAAAAGTTGTGCGATCAGTTCGTTCGAATCGACAAAACATTTAGCATTAAGTGCGCAGACGATTGGAATAATCTTAGCTAAAGGTAAAGCGACTTCGTTAGGATTCTGGAAACCATCAGCATCAGCACCGGGGACGAAATATCCCGCCAAGTGATCGTACACGTTTGAAAAACCTAGATTTACGGTTTGAGATAGAATATTTCGACAGTCCTCGCTTTCGAAAATATCTCGTGTCTCGTTGATGAGTCGATTGTAAACAATTTCGTCCCACGAGCTGTCCCCGCTCCCTTTCTCCACCAAAGTCAAGATTTCCGAGGGCATGACGAAAGCGAATAAATCCAAATTCGTATCGTCAACTTCTTTCACGGATTTCTCTAAATTTGCTCTGACGGCGTTCAAAATGGCTTGTAAATCGCAAAGCGAGACTTTAGCGTTTAATGCAACTTTTTGTACGCATTCGTTAACGGCTGCTGTGATAAATTGATACAAATTCTCGTGACTGATATCCAAAAATCGCTGAATTAAAGCTAAATATCTTTGTTGAATGTGTAACGGAGCGTGAGTTGGTTGGCCGACAGCTGCCGACGCTTTAGTTACCTCCGACGTTAGGTTGACCGCATCCAAGAACATGTATCCACCAATTACATTCAACTGGACGTTCATCAACGTAGTTATCAGACAACTTCCATAAATATCTGCTACCAATCTGGTAAAACAAGCGCATTTCAATTTCTCCCACAGTTCGACTTTATTACTGGGTTTCGATTTCAGAAGCTCCGTTATCTCTTCGCATTTGCTCAAAGTGGTTATCTTGGTGTAGAAAGATGGAAGTACGCCGTAAATGGTGCTCTTACACGTCTTTTGCGTGCTTTCAAAATGTTGCTCACGTTTCATCCTATCGAAATATTCGATAGTTTCCTTCTCTTGCCATTCTTGAAGTTTCCGACGTCCGTAATAGTTGAGAAGTGCCACTCCACCAGTTAAGACTCCAACAACTGCGAACTTACGTCTGTGTCTCTTAAAAAAATTCCACGCTCCACTCATGAAAGACATCTTTATACCTTAACAACACAAGATTTATTAAAATAACAATACTATTAGATGTGCACCAATAAGCATACTCAACCAGGAAGTTAACTACTGTAATCTTGATCTCCAAATTCGCTGGGATTTTCCCGATTCAAATCTGCGGTAGCTTCGAGACGATTAATTACAAACTTGGATGTATCGATGAACCTTTCTACACAATTCGCCAGACACGTTTCACTTTTACGATCAAGACGGCTAGTAGGTTTATCAATGCACAGATCCCAACAATGGTCAGTTAATTGGTGAACTAAATTTTGAAATCGTGCCTGATTTTCCGCTTCTACCAAGAATTGAACATCAGAACCAATCCCTTTACTCATTACTAATTTCTATCACAAATATATAAATATACGGTAGTCTCAATTAATGTTTAATTAATTACTTTTTATCAGCACCGAGATGGAAAAATTTCAACTAAATACGCGTACAGTTGATAAAAACAAACTAAAGGCTATAAATCTTACATACAGAAAAGCTCTTCAAGTGCAAAATGAATAGCAAAAGATCGAATGTTTGAGTTGAAAATAACTATCTTATGGGCAACGTCTAATCCAATATTGCATGTACTCGTTACAGTATGAATCGTCAGCATCGACAAAATTAAAACACTGCCGCGTAGTTAGCAAACCAGCTGTTCGTTCGATGCTGCCGCTTAGAAACAAAAACCACTATCACTTAAACTGTACTCATTAATTAAAAAAAAGTATTCTAGAATCATGAATTCAAAATACAGTAATGTGTGACATTAAAATCAATTACGCGGTAGATACAATTAATTTTATATAGTGTAGTTACATGCGCTTTACAAACTGATCTATGGCAAACACATATATCATATATGCAGCTTTAATTTAATACGTTATATATTTTAATTAGATTTTAAAAAAGATTTTTTTTTAAATATTAAAATACTTTTTTTAAAAAAAAAAAATAACTACACGTACTCACAAACAGAAAAGTTCTCGTTAAAGGGGGTCTCAATACTTTGAAAAAAAAAAAAATAATAATAAAAAACCTAAATAACTTTAAAATGCAATACAGTAGTCTCGATTATCCGAATTTTCTATTATCCGGACGTGTTTTATAAGAAATTTTTTTTTTTTTTTTTTAAAAAAAGCGAGAAAAAGGGCACTAGAATCGTGGTCATATCATGTATAATGTTTTGTTTTTAACATTATTTCTACCTTTGCTATAGGTTTAAATGTAAATAATTATTACTGTAGAGTATTTTCCCTTTTCATTTAAATTTAAATAAATTCATCCAAAAAAAATAATATGTTATGTACATCTAAAGATTGTTCAGGTCAAAAAAACAGATATTGTATTTTAATTTATAATTATTAAAACAAAAAAAACTCGTAAATAAAGTTAAGTTGCTCTTTGGGTTTGATTTTTGCAAGTTGATAACAATTTATGGTCATGATACATTATTATTCTTCATTCAATGTTAATAACATCAATAACCTTCAAATTAAATTAATCTTGTATGATAAAAAGAAAAAAAAAAAAATTGTAGCTATGAATATTTTTTATACTCCAAAATGTTTTAATCTAAATTCAAATGAAATATCGTTTTATCGGAGTAGTATAGATAATTCCAAATTACATGCGTTGCTTTCCTCTAATATTACATGCAGAATAGTGCCAGTAACCCGGAAACATACATCCTACACAAAAATGTTATCGCCCATATGTTTTAGTTTTCCCAAACCATTATTTTAGATCTTGAATTTCTGCATGAGTGTTTTCAAAATGAAAATTGGTTTCTATATTAATAATGAGAAGTTGTTGAAACATGTAATTCATTCTATTCAATATTGGCAAAATACATCACACGCATAAACGTTTCTTTGCGCTTCAAAGATTTTCTAACCTCTAAAGCATCCAGTTGAATTAAAACTGAGCCAATTGGCATCCAGCAACAACCAATTATTAATTGGTATTTTCGAGGTTAAGCGTTACAATGCCAAATCTAACAAGTTGGTTGAACAACACAAACCAGAATATCTTAACTCGATCATGCGCAGCTGTCACGATCAAGTTTGAGATAGAAAAACTTAACAAATTTTACACCATTGATTGACAAAATTGTATATATTTTTTTTTTTTTGAAAACGTAAAGTTTTGTCGTTTTCAATTAACTTGTGTCATCTGATAAAGGTTTCCAAGTATACAAGCGTTAAAGTGTTAATGAGATTATAAAAGCTGTTGACGTAAGTTTATCAATTACTTTCTCGTAAATGTTAATTACCTACTCTAGTGCAATTGCAATAAAAACCTAAAGTCCTTTTTTGGTGTGAACTTTGCTTTTTCTTCCATATGCCTAATTTCAAATATCAAAAGTGTATAATCATTTCTGATTATCTCATCATCAGATATGATTCGGAGCGCTTGCTATAGATGTGAGAAGAGAGAATTATTATCCGTTATTCAAAAAAAATGAACGATTCATGATGGGTCACGACACGAGAACTACCGGACGTTCGGTCCCCGATGGCTACCATCTGGTTCCCCCGAACGGAGGGTACGCCTGGGTAATAGTAGCTGCCTCGGTGGCCATCGGGATACTATATTCAATACCGATCATATCCATAGGATTATTGCTGCCGGATATTATACAAAAAACGCATAGCACAGCCGCAACGGTCTCGTGGATTCCGGCCACTGCCTTTTCACTCGGCTTAATTGTGGGTAAGACAAACCAATGTGAAAATTATCAAATTATATACCGGTATTTTGCAATTAAAACTAAGCTATCACGTTACTATTTAAGCGTACAATGTTCGAAGATTCAATTTAATTTAAAGTAATTTTTCGTATATCTAAGAAGCATCCAGTTTTTTCTAAAAACAATTAAAAAAATAAAAAAATAAAAATGACTGCATTTCCAAAAATAATCAAAATAAAATGCTATAAAATAAATTAGAAATAAATATTATTATCTTTGTACATGTATTTGACTATACAGTAAGGCTCGTACAGTTTTTTAAGTACCGGTACCGTAGATTTAGCTGTTTGCTCTTAGATGATGACCCTGTAATTAACTTCTTACAACTCATCATTATGACAACCAGTTTTCAAGTATTTCCAAGTTTTAAAAACGTATTTAAAAAAAAAAATTAACCAGTCATTGTATGCTAGTGTGCAATCATTCTATTGCATGATTCCGCTTTTCAAAATGATTACCGGGCATACTCGTATTCCATTAAATTAAATAAAAATGTAAACTTCAATTGCTTCACAGTTTAGTTTTTCAACTATTCATGAATAAATAACCAATTTCCAAAATTTTCAAAATTATCTTTATTATTTTAATCAATTCCAATTTAAATTAAAACATAAAATTGATATTAAAATGCAATTAATATACGGTAGTAGTAATAGAGTAGGGGTACGGTATCTACGAGTATTATATAATTTTAAATTTAACTGCAAAATTAATTGTATTCATTTTATATTATAGCTCCCTTTAACATTCTTTTTATGGAAAAGTACTCCTATCGAGCATCTGCCTATTTAGGAGGAATTCTGATGACCCTTGGCCTCTGTTTAGGCTACTTTGGCAGCTCAATTGTTATTTTATTCATAAGTTATGGTGTTCTTTTCGGTAATCATAACACGATACAATAATATAAAAAAAAACTTCACTTAAAAAGAATTATTAAAAATCTTTTTACAGGACTAGGATTTGGTATAACTAGCAATTCGACTACTCTTATTTTGAACACATATTTCACCACTCGTTACGGTCAAGCCATCGGCTACGTGATGGCCGGTCACGCCTTGTCTCGTTTAGTGTTCTCACCCATCGTCGAACTACTGCTCGATCTGTACGACTACCAAGGTGTGTTTCTTATTTTAGGAGGTGTAGTTATGAATACCATCGCCATCTCTCAAATATTTCATCCGGTAACGCCTCATCTTAAACTGAAACTCATTGAGCCTAAAAAAATGGACGAAAGCAAAATCTTAGTCGAACCGGAACCAGAAAAACCCAGCAACGGAAACCACACTTTGTCTAAAGACGACGAAGCTAGGGAAGCGATGTTAAATAACACTTCGGATAATAAAAAGAATGAAGAGGACGATGACGACGAGAATATCACACAAGATAAATCTTCTTCTTGTTTGAATTGGTGCGCCAATGGACCTTTCAAAACTCTCAATTTTTCTCAAGTTAAACAACCCATCTTCTATCTTTTGTTCTTTTCCAATTTAACGATGTTCATTTTATCCGTGTATATCGGTGTTTTTTTGCCTTCATTAATGTTGGAGAATGGTCTAACGTCGATGCAAGCCGCGGTGGTTCAATCGGCGAGGTCAGGGGGCGAAGTGGGCGGAAGAATCCTTTTGCCCTGGGTTCAAGCACAATTCAAAATTAATTTAAGAGGTTTTTACATTGTCGTATGTGCACTGCAAGCCGCATCATTAATGGGTAAATCTTAATAAATACCCCTTCTATTAATTGCCAATTTAAACATTTAATTTTTTTTTAAAATAAATTTCAGTAATAGTATTTTTAACTGATTTTGCCGCTGCCAGTGCTTGCTCCGCCATTATTGGTTTTATAAGCGGTGGATTCATAGGATTAAGCATCATGTTGATGGTGGATAGCGTTGGAATTAAGAATATGGGAGCCACATTCAGCTTAATCATGTTTTTGAACGGCTTCATATCAATTGGATTTGGTCCAACAATCGGTTTGCAAAAACATTATTATAAAATTATTATTTTTCTTGATTTTATTTAATCAACATTTTAAAATAAAATCCTTTTTTTTTTATTTTTTATTACAGGATTTCTTCGAGATGTTTTAGGTTCATTTTCCATCTGCTTTTACGTTTTAGCTTCGTGGCTAACTATCAATGGCATCCTCTGGTTAATTAAACCGTGGATTATTCCTCAACAAAAATAATTTAATAATACATGTAATAAACTTAATTTTAATTAATATCAAACGATTTATTCAAAACGTAATTGCCTGAACCAACCCTAATGATTTGAGATAATACTGTATTATCGGAGAGCTTTAAGTTCGTGCTGAGAATTAAAATAAATAGCTAGACGGTTTTCTTAAAACTGTTTGTGGCCTTGCATTTCAATTACGGAATTAATATGGAGGTCAACATGCAAGGCCAAGCTCGCCAAAATGATACTAAAGAAAAACACTTTAATAATGCAGATTTATCCATTAAATTAGTAAAACTTAGGTTGACAACCTATTATTACGTTCTCTCAAGATTTCTCACAAGTACAAGTAGTTTCAATCAATGAAACCAGTTCCGCATTGCGGTGTCCATTTCTGTTTCCACCAAATCTATTCCTACTTATTTTTTAAAAGCAGAGCAAAAATCATTTTTTTAAAAAAGAGAAGCACAAGTCATTTTTTTGAACATCTTGAAAGTGACGTCACAACATCAGTAATTTTCGGTGAGAACGCTTTTACAGAAACCAGATTGCGGCCAGTAATTTCAGTCAAAAGCAGCTTAGCTGGCCTAATTGGTTCCACTAAAACCTGATTCGCAGTATGTGCCTAGTATAAGAATTCAATTCAAATGCAAGTTTCAATAATAATTAATTATTGTAACAACATTCAGGACCGTGGGAGAGCAAAAAAGACGGTGCGTCACCCTTGGGCGCCGCATTACGAGACGTCAAAATCGACATCTTTTCAACAAGACTCTATAGATTCTCTAGAACTTTATTACTTTACCCTTTAGCGGATTTATGGGTGGTCAAAGGTGCAAAAATGAGAAAATATGTCAATTTAATGCTCATTTTAAGAGGCGACTAGCCATGAATACCATGGCAAGTGTCGAGCTTTCTCTTCTGGTGGCCCAGTAGAGATAAAAGAAACAACTGACCGCAGTAAAAAAAAAGATAATGAAGCGATAGTAATCTTAATAAATAACTAAAATAACGATTGTGAAACCGACATTGATGATTAAAAAAACTTGCATGTTAAAAAAAAAAAAGAAATATTAAAAAATCTCTTCTTCCGTTCCAGTTTGAATTCCCCCTTTTAAGTCTCACTTTCTCGCAATTAAATCATCCCATTTTTTATTTCTACCATAAATTAACCATCTTTTGACAACATCGGCGTCTTTTTGTCATCGTTCAATCAATAAGGCAATGGTCTACAATCGATACAAATGGTCTTCAACATGCAATCGAATAGATCAAAGAGAGAAAAGGCCGGATGGATTTTTATTCCATAAAATTATGCACGTGAAGTTCAAAAATAAATATTATTCTTTGCGAAATCTTTTTAACATTTCGTACTCATCCCATGTCTTTGCAATAATAATAATAAAACTTAATATTGGCCTATTGCATGTATAAAATGATAACCATCATTCCTTCAGCTAAAGCAAAATTATAATAATTTTGCAATTTTTATGCAAAGCGAGTTTTGACTGATAAAGTAAATATTAACGAACTAATAGTACAGTAGGTATAATTTTACAATCGTCTACAAGTTTATTGATTTACGATTAATTCCTGCCATTGAGGTAAATAGCATAAGAAGATAACAGAGTAATTAACATTGACTACCTGTAGTTTAGAATATTCTCATTTTAATACAGTATCTCATAAATTAAAAATACGTTTAATAAAACCGAATTTAAATAAATTTTTTAATATATTTATTAATTTTTAATATACTGTGAAGTGTATTTAAATCGTTTCCCGCCGCTGTTTTCTGCTCAGCGCAGATTGGAAAGATGAGCAGTAAAGTCCTAAACTTTAGTGATGGTTTTCGCACTGTTCTGAGCTCATCAAAAGTTACATTTTAGCCGCGTGGTTCCTCAATGATCAACAAATGCTTTCCTTAAATACTGTATTTAATTCGTAGATTGTGCGTTAAAACAAACAACTAAAAAAATTTCATTACCTAACTGACTGAAATTTACTCATTGGATATCGCCGGGCAATAAATTGTTTCTATTGACAATGCACCTTCAAGGTGAGATTAAGCTTATCAAGATTTAAGAAATGTGATTAAATTCTTATAGGTAGTTAGTGCAACAACTCAGTAAGTGTAAATAAAAGTAAAGTTAGCTTACGTAATATCTCATAAAAATTGCTACGACACTATTCGAAAACACATCTTCACCACATGATAAACCTTCAGAAAATAAGACTTTATAAATCTATTTTAAAAAAAAAACGTAACGTGCTACTACTGGTGCCTTTATTCAAACTTAAAATCATTGGAATAGGATTATTATGTTCCATATCTAACAGTTTTCTTGAAATTTTTAAAACTACAAATAACAATTCGCGCACTTTGATCTTACGTTCAACAATTGACTTGACACTCTTCAATAATCATCGGATTTGTACACCCTAACATTATTTTAGCTCTCATATTAATTCGTGAGCCATTTTCACTCCATTCGTTAGCATGGAGCCACCGGATGGAGGTTATGCCTTGGTCATAGTCTTCGTTTCTATTATCAACGGCATCCTATTTTCAATCTCAATAATTGCAATCGGACTACTTTTACCCGAAATTATTCGAGAAACTGGAAGTTCAGCCTCAACCGTATCGTGGATTCCCGCTATTGCATTTTCAATAGGACTTATTAGCGGTAAGCTAAAAATATATTTAAAATTATAATTAACTGTATTTCGTTGCCACATAGTAATCTAATTTTATTTAATCCTCATTTTACATGGGTCTTAAGTTTGCTAAACCATGAAACTAATCTTCGTTGTTGCTACCATGCAAACATATTTTAAACAAGTGCAAACTTTTTTTAAAATTTCGCTTACGTTTTGGTAATGTTCTATTAAAGTTTTACTAAACCTTTTTTGAGACCCAATTTTATAAATCAAAATTTAATGGTAACGAAATAGCCTATACCACTAGTCGGCAAGGTGCGGCTCATCTACAAAATACCACGGAACGCAAAATTGAGTCATACTGTTAAATTCTTACTATTTTGTCCAAAAAAAGGAGCTACATTTGCCCTTTTTCTTAAAAAAAATTTCGCGCCTCGCAAGTTCGGCGCTTATTTATTATAAAAAATTTGGCTCCCAAAAAAATCTCAAACGTTGTAATGTTAATATTTGGCTCCTTTGAGCAAAGACTTTGCCGACCGCTGGCCTATACAAAATTATTAGTACATGTAGCACATAATATCTTATTTCGCTTCGCGTTTAGCACCTTTAAATGTTATATTTATGGAAAAATATTCTCATCGGTCTTCCGCTCTAATTGGAGGACTTCTTATGAGTTCCGGTTTATGCTTGAGTTTCTTTGGAACTGTGGCACCAGCACTATTTCTCACTTATGGACTAATATTTGGTAAATTATAATAATAATCTCAATTATATAAAAAAAAAATCAATACGGTAAATATTAATTGATATTCATTACGTAGGAATTGGTTTTGGAATGTTGAACAACTCGTCCCAACTTATTTTAAATATTTATTTTAAAAAGCATTACGGAAAAGCTTTAGGCTGTGTCATATCCAGCCATTCTTTAGCTCGTTTAATTTTCGCCCCAATAATCGAAATATTGATTGAAAAATACGACTATCGAGGAGTTTTCCTCATCTTAGGCGGTGTAGCCCTCAATTCCGTGGCGGTTTCTCAACTGTACCATCCTATCCAATCCCGCAAGAAAATGCAGTTGAAAGATTCGTCCGATAAAGACGTCGAAAATGAAACGACAATAACATTATTAAATGAAATTACGGAAGAAAATAAAGTGAATTTAGAAAATAAAAATGATCAAACTAATATCTCCTGCTGGAATTGGTGCAGAGCCGAACCTCTCAAAATTCTTAATTTCTCCCAATTCAAACATCCAATTTTCTACCTCATGTTTTATTCCCATTTAGTCGTGATAATATTGTCTTTATACGTCGGTGTGTTTTTACCGTCCATGGTATTAGAAAACGGTTTAACTCCCATGCAAGCGGCCATCGTTCAATCGACGAGGTCCGGAGGAGAAGTGATTGGCCGAATATTGATTCCATGGGCTCTTGAATACTTTAATCTTCATCTCAGAATATTCTACGTTATAACATGCGGACTTCAAGCCCTCACTTTGCTAAGTATAATGTTTTCAAACTTGAAACATTTAAATATTTTTGAATAATTTTGAAATATATTTTCTCCAGGCGTTATATTTTTAACAGATTTTATCGCAACTGCTATTTGTTCAACGTTGATTGGAATTATGAGCGGTGGAGTAATAGGGTTAAGCATGCTCATCGTTGTGGAGAGTGTTGGACTCAAAAATATGGGAGCCACCTACAGCCTATTGCTATTCCTTAACGGCATCATATCGATAGGTTATGCTCCTACCATAGGTAAACGGGTTTTTCTTTTCATACCGGTACATTTTCTTTAGAAACAAACATTTAAGATTAAGAACTAAAACTATTGACTAATTAAAGTACATGTACATCAATAATTATTGTATATCAATAATGGTTAGTTATTCCAACCCTTCGTATTTTTTTTTATTTACATGTATTTTGAATCTTGGCCAATTGTTTTTCATATGAACCAATTTCTTTTAAATTAGTTGCTAAACTACAAAACTAATAACTTATTGAAAATAATTTACACTTGATACAGTTTCTTTCAGGGACGCAATTAAAAATACCTACGATAAATTACATTGTGAAACTATTTTTTATTTACGTTTGTAGCCGAAGGTATTTTTCATTCTGCACGATGAAATCTTAAAATCTAGATTTTTAGAAGATAAGATTTTTAATTTTTATAAGTTATAAAGTTTTATAAAATAATACCAGTACCGGTAAATGTTTCCCCCACAAAACCTGATTATATCGGCAAGATAAGTTAATTACTTCATCAGTTATATATTATAATCCTAAATTAAACGCCTATAATAATTTGTTGGTACCGGATTACGGCGAGCCACAAACTCCAAAAATTTAACATTTTGGTTTATAGCAATATTACCCAGAAGCTAAAAATCCAAAAAAAAAAAAACAACCCCCCAACTTTATGTATTACTGTAAATACAGTATTTTAGGCAAACCAACTGGGTCGGGAACCACAATTTGCATTGTTTTGTTCTAAAACTGTGAACTGGAGATTTTAATATGGGTTTACAGCCATATAATACACTCAAAAACAAAAATACGTAAAGCGAAATTGTCTGTGTTAACTCTTGACATGTTAGACAGAAACTGCAGTATTCTAACACAGCATTTTGCGATCTATACATGTACTGGTAAATGATAATTTTCTGTTTTAAAAAAATGTTTTGAAATGATCAAGTACCGGTAGGCATTATTATAATGTAAAATAATGTAAAATGTGCGGTATTTAATACTTTAATTAATAATAGGTTATTTATTTCAGGGCTAATCCGCGATATCCACGGTTCCTTCTCAATCTGTTTCTACGTTTTGGCGTCTATGCTGCTTCTCAAATGCATATTATGGCTGCTTAAACCTTGGATTATTAGTACAACTAACGATGTCACACATCCATTAAATTAAAACTCAAAATAAGATTATAACATCCTTAACAGAGTTGCTCAACGAAACGTTTTGGTCGTGATAAACAAAAAGTTGGCCGATGAAAAATAATTAATAAACATTACTCATTCGTCGGTAATAGTACTCTGCATATTTGTACTCAACTTCCCGCCAGCATTTGATTATGTTGCAACACAATTAAATTACATAACAGACGACATTCTATGCCCGTATCAAGTAACCCTGCGTTTTTGTACCATTTGGTAACAAACCTGAAAGCTTGACGTGCCACTACCACCACTATAACGGTCCAGGAATCCAAATTTGCTTTTGTAAGTGTGATTTATAAAACACGATTAAAAGTCGACAAGGAGTGAAAATGTTTATAATTTTAGAATTTAATTTGCTATATTTTTCCTTCAAATTAAGTTTTACAGTACAAGTATCTTTTTATATAGTACCACCAACACATACGTTGAAAAACTTTGAAGAAATTCAATGTTATTATGTTTTTCTTTAAATAACCAACGTTAAATCTTATGAATGAAAATACTGTATTGAAACCGTTGCATTTTCTTAAAACTTTTAGACTTAAAGTTGATGCTGATATTAAATCTTGTAAGCCTACTTTATTAAAACAATTTCCGGGTTGTAAACTAATTATTTCTTTTAAATACCGGTAGTATAGATTTTTACGTTCACTTGCCAAAATCAGCCAATAATTAGAAAAAGAAATTATTCTTTTACTAAGTAACAATCAAAATTAAGTGCAATTTAAATCGAAACAATTATATTCGTTTCCTTGTTGTCATCTTTTTGGTTAACATAATTACAGTACCAGAAAATATACCACCAGAGAGATCTAAATACATGTAACTTCTAATTTTTTTTTTTAGAAAAATTAAATACTGTGTTAAAAGCGTGTCTAAATAAATAAATACGGTAATCAAAAGTGGTCGAGATTCACTGTCAATGTGATAGACAACATCAATCACCAATAAGAGGCAATTCAGCGCTAGTTAAGTGATAAGAAAATATATACGGTGCAGGTATTATTTCAGCAAAAATGAAAAAAAATCTATCTCACACGAGTAGTACCTCCAGTGTTAATGTAATAATGAGTGAATACGGTGATAGTATCGCTAGTAGCAAGAATGAATACGTTCAAACCATCGACAATTTACCGGGAGAAAAAAGTAAGTTTTGCCTTTTTTTTTATCACTTTCTCATAACAAATAATCTTTTTGACCTAATCCTTTCCTTAAAAAAAAATATTTGCCTCACAAATTCCAACTCAAATTCCTTATAGTTTTTATAATTCTTAATGGCTATAATTTCAACCGTTAAATTCTTATAACGTAATGCTAAAATACGGTAAAACTAACTTATTACATCTAACAAATTAACTGTAAATAAATGAAGTTTATCCATTACACAATATTTTTTTATTAAAAAAAAAAACAGCAAAAAAAAAACTGCTGCATTAAATTAAAAGCAAATCTATTTCATACACAATTTCACGGATATAGCAATTGCTTTTAAAATCCGGTACTCTAATGATTACTTGTTTAGATAAACCTGGCCAAAAATTCTAACGATGATTGTACTAAATATAAACAGATTAAATTTTAAAATACAACAGTACGATATCCCACTTGATTTGCAAATGTAGTCATTATTTAAAAAAATATATATATCAAAATTAATGTAGCTGCTAAGCAATTCTAAAAAGTTAAGAATGTTTCAAATGAAACAATAAAGGTAATTAAAGATAATTATAATTTAATGAATTTTATTTTCAATGGCGCTTTTAGTCTTTATTTTTAAATTTCATACCTTAATTGACGAGAAAAGTGTAAACACGCGCAGCGTGGTTCAATTGTCTCACGTAAACTTTGACTTGATTTTTAATGACGCTTTTTGCCTTTATTTTTAAATTCCATACCTTGATGAAAAAAGCGTAAACACGCGCAACGTGGTTCATTTGCCTCACATAAACTTTGACTTGACTTTATAATAGGTTTTAACCCGGTGGCGATAAGATTGTATTTTCAGCTAAACCATATTTTCATTATCAGCTAACAAACCAAAAGACTCTTTTCAATAACATGCCATGATAACTAAGTGTTTATATACTGATAAATATACTCGTATAGGGTAAAAATGTTAAGATCAAAATCCTTAAAACATGTTTTTAAACTTATATCATTAATTGAGGCGCCCAATTCCAAAGTGGTTTATGTCTATTTCTTTCAAAAATGGGTCTAGGGTAGATTCTTACTCTTGAAAGTACCGGTACCACATTATATTTTTTCAGTGTTGCAAAAAACCCAGCTCTTAATAACGTCACCATTCACCGATGGCATTGCATTCAACTGCTCATAGCAGTCATTATCATTCGTTTGTCTTAAAACATATTTCACAGCTGAAATGAACCAATTCACAAACTTTGTTAAAAATTATATTTCTGAGCTTAAAAATTCATTATTTTGTACAGTATTGTAAAAAAATTTCTGCTAAGTGATGTTACTTTTGGAGTTGACAATAAAATTAAACTACTAAACTTTAACGTTGATTATCACAAAAATAATTATGATTTCTGGACATGGACCACTTTGAAACTAGGAGCCTCAATAATGCATTATCTAACAATTTCGTTATGTGAATAAATTACTTTAAAAAAAAAAAAGAAAAATCATGTCGCTTGGCTTGGCGCTACATAACTGCGGCTATTGGATTTTACGCTATGTTCACTTCTTACGCTCTGAGGTCCCATCTCAGTGTGACCATGGTTGCCATGGTTAACTCTTCTTCATCCTCGGCTCAATCTCAAGAGTGCGCTGCAGACAACGACACTTCATCGGACGATGATGACGTACGTAGAATTGCTTTTCCCTTCACTTTTAATTTAAAATACAATCATACTGTCATATCATTTACAGAATGAAGGTCCATTCTCATGGGATTCGGAAACGCAAGGAATTCTTTTTGGTGGATTTTATTGGGGATATATTATACCGCAAATATTTGGCGGACGAATGGCCGACAAATATGGTCCGAAGATGGTCGCTTTTATTGGTGGTTTAATCGCTACTTTTGCTACAGCAATTGGACCTTATGCAGCCAACGTTAACGTCTGGTTCTTTTTCGCCACCAGATTTCTTTGCGGAATTGGCTTGGTAATTAGGACCAATTTTTTTTTTAATTTTAAATTTACCGGTACTTAATTAAAAAAAAAAAATAGGCAGTGTTCACTCCGTGTATACATTCACTAATCGCCAAATGGACTCCGCCTTACGAGAGAAGCCGATTAGCAGCAGTCATGTACTCCGGTAAGTTTTTATAATTTGGCGCGAGTAAAATAATTTCGAAAGTCAAGTAATCAAAAAGCATTATATCAAATTTAATATCGCAAAAATATTTTCTCTATATTAATTACGTCTTTCGAAAAAAATAAATAGGCGGTCAGTTTGGAATCATCATTTCAATGCCGGTAGCCGGAGTTTTGTGCGCAAATGCCCCAAATGGTGGTTGGCCGTGGCCTTTCTACGTTTTCAGTAAGACAAAAAAATTTTCTAATCTCATAAAAACATGTTCACAGTACTGTATCTTTATTTTAATCACTTTTGTTCTTTAATAATTATTTCTCACTATAGCTATAACTTCCGCCGTTTGGTTGGTCTTATGGCTACTTCTTATTTCCGACACCCCATCCGAACATAAATGGATTTCGAAATCGGAACGAGAATTTATCGAGGGAAAATTAAGCCACTGCATAGACAAAAAAGTAAACTTTTATTTTTTGGTTTGCTCTAATTTATGTAATAATTTATACGTTATATTGGTTTGAAAGATATTAATTATTAAAAATAAAATATCCAGGCCTATAATACAAGGTAGACCAACAAAATATGTTTACTCATTGAGTGACTTTAGCATAAGAAAATCCTGTTAAATATCTTAAAATTTATTCAAAAATCAAGGGATGAATATACAATTTTTAGTGGTATTATAAGGTTTGGAAAAACCCATAGATTTTATGACAGGCGGAATTGATATCTAGCAACTTATACATCAAGCTTTTAAGAAGAGGAACTTGAAAGAGAACGCTGGAGCAGCTCTTAATAATTATTCAGAATACAATCCCAGTAATTCGGTCGGCTTTAAATTCTGAAGAAATTTGCGCGTGCGGAGGGTTAGCAGTTACTTCGATGTGATTTTGTAAAGTAAAGTGTCTTTTGGAACTTTGTTCCACAAAATTACATCGATGCGGAATTCCTACATTGGTGCGGAATTCGAAAAAAAAGTCAAATTTTTGTTAAAAAAACATTGTAAAAATTTTCCAATGGAATTATTACACACGAATTTTGTCTGACAGCCCCTGGTTACATGTCAAAGCTGGCGAGTCATGCAATAATTAATAACACTTATGTGTTAAACTTGGAAGCACGTCAGTTCTTTACAATAAAAGATTCTACGGAGTATTATATTAATCATAAATGTTTTTTTATAGAACTTTTGGACTATAATTATATCCATTAAAATACAATTTAAAAATTGTATAATTTTATTTTCTATCTTAATGATTTTGTAGGAACCAAAAACACCTTATAAAGAGATGGTCACGTCGAAACCGTTCTGCGGTTTAATATGGACTCATTTTGGTCAAAACTGGGGCTATTACACTCTCCTTACGCAAATTCCCACATACATGAGCGATATACTCCATTTCAACATCCAACAAGCAAGTTTTTTTTAAAAAAAAAAAAAAAAAATTTCAATTCACCTTGAATTAATAATAAACAATCCTTTATTTATACTCGTAGAATGGCTTACTATCAGCTATTCCATACATAGTACTCATGATATTTGGTTACTGTTGCAGTATCATTGCCGATTTTTTAATCAAACGACATAAACTCAGCGTGACAAACGTGAGGAAAACCTTTCAATCAATCGGTAAATTGCAATAAAAAAAATATTTTTTTTCAACAATAAAATTCCATCTCAATAATATAATTATCGTTTTTATAACTACTTTATAAAGCTTTGTACGGGACAACTGTTTCTTTGCTGATTATAACGTTTTTGAATTGCGAGACCTACGCTATCTATTCCTTATTAATATTAGCTGTTGGCTTTGATGGAGGTATTTACGCCGGATTTCAAGTCAACCATATTGACCTATCTCCAAATTTTGCAGGTAAAGTTTAAAATATATTCACACGTTAACTAATCTCGCTAACGAATTTCGAACGCTTTTTTTTTAAGGAACCCTTCAAGGCATAACTAATACTGTAGCGTCCATTCCAGGCATCGTTTCTCCATACATCACGGGAATTGTGACCGACAAAAACGTAAGCCCAGTACTGTACATGTACGCATAAACAATAAATAATAAAATTTTTAATTTCCTTATGTCATGCACAAACGAGTATATCTACTTAAAATTTTTTTAAAAAAAACTAATCGGAAAAAAATATTAAAAATTAAATAAAATTACCGGTAATACAATTATCAATGCAAACCGAGTTTATCATTAAATTTAATAGAATACTACTGTATTATAATTTATGTGGAAGTTCCATGGCATTCCACTTATCCAGGTGGAATTAATTAACGCAATTAAAATTATTGTGCATCGTATAAAAATCTAAAACTGCCGGTTACCAGAATTATATTTAAATTGTAGATACCGGTACTGCATCACTAAAATGTTCAAATAATTATAATCTCTTTACTACTTAGAATACTCAAGCAGGTTGGTCCATCATTTTCTACATAACGTGCAGCGTTCTGGTCATCACCGCCACACAATACGTAATACTCGGCAGCGGAGAACTGCAATTTTGGAACAATATAGATTCTATAGACAACTCAAAAAAGCGCAGTCCGTCTTCCACTTCTAACGGTCACTCTAACCCCAAATTCGAAGAAGACATCGAAATCAAATCTATACCAGTAGATGACAACTATTATTCTAGTTAATAATTTCGATACGTCTTTCATTTTTTTAAATTATTGTAAATAAACAGCTTCTAGAATAATCGCTAGTTTAAAATATTTACTAGCTGTACGAATTTTTTTTATAACAATAATAATAAAACCCTTGATAAACAAACCGAATGCTGTATTAAAAAAAAGCTCTTTCATTATTTACAAGTGCTAGCTAAAATTAATATTAAAAAAAAAAAATGTCGCAATAACTTCCGAAGGTCGTGACGTATTTCTTTCGCGGATGAACAACTTTTAATGTTAAGTTTTGAATTAAAAAAAAAATTCTTGATATTGCAATAAGTGGATGGGAAAAAGTGACGACGATCGCGTTGGCTTATTGTAGGAAATGACCTCGGTTAAACGGCATAATAATTATTAGACTCGCGATCGTGAGTTCGGAGTCCATTTGGAATCGAGGAGTGGGTTATATGAGGATGGACCCGGGAGACGGAACCTGTCCTCATCATCGCTTCAGTCAAAGAGGTCACGAACCGAAATCGGTCACCTTACCCACTCTGACCGGCATCAAACTCAACATTAACAACAACAACGCGAACGAAGAAAAAAAAGCGGGACGCAATTTTAACGATATTTTGACAAAAATTCAATATAATCGTCCTATACCGTCGGCCTATTCATTTCGGAATTTACACACCGTTTCATCTTTGCAAGAGTATTTAAAATACCAAGATAATCCAGAATGGGAAAAGTAAAAAATAAAATTAATTAAAATTAACAATTTAAAAAACTTAAATTTTAACCTTTTGCAAAATGTTTGCTTTTGAAACAAATTATTTCTTCTTCCCGGTCTACCTTATAATATATATATAAAAAAAAGAATACTGTATTTATATTTTTCAGTGTAGAATCGGTAATTATTCGCTTATATCAAAAGAAGCCCCTGGCCGTATGGGAACTAAGCAGCCTCAGAGAAACCGTTCGGTATGTTAACAATAATAATAATTAAAAAATTGAAGTTTCTTATTTATTTTTTTTTTATATATAAAAACTTAATTGTTATTAATAAATTTGTAAAGCGAGCTATGGAGTGTGAGTCGAGTAGGACCCCTTTTATTCGACTTTTATTTGGTGAGAAAATGTCGTTTCTATCCATCAAAACTTGTATTCAATTCATTAATACTCCGTATAAAATATTAGAAACAGGCGTTTAGTAATGGAAGTGCTGAAATTCGTAATAAACTAACGAATCTCAAAGGTAATTAAACAACTTTTTTTTATACGTTCGCATCTCCTTAAGACAATGGCTATCAAACTTCAAAGAATATTAACTTATTTTATTATGTTATTATTCATAATAATATTCCGCACTTACTCGCTAATTAAATCATCACCTTCATTTTTATAGCTAAATTTCAAAATCCCTTCCGACATGAAAACTGATTTAGAAATGTGCCTTGCAATACTGTATAATAATTTTACAATATTTATGTAGATGCTAATTTACTTAAATCGATTGAGGAAAACTGGAATTTTTTTTACTCGGAAACTCTTCCCACTTTGCAAGCCATCTTTTTCCCGATGAAAGTAAGTTTCAAATGCCGATTCATAAGTACTTGTAATACAGGTATTAAAAATAAAACAAACATTTTTTTTTAATACCGGTATTTAATTTTCGCATACTAAGATAAATTATACGCTATGATTAATTTTTAAATTAAAGTTACACCAATTTTTTTAAAAAAAAAATTAAAAGCAAATTTTCACAATGGGATCACTCATTTTGTTCACACATTTAATATTATTAATTCTCATAATAATTAGTAATCTCACTTCCTTATAGCCTAAACAAATGTCGTTACGCCATACTGTGTTAATCAGTTTCCGAGATGAAATCATATTAAAGCTCAATCTGCGCGAAGCTCTGCAATCCCTCTCTACTTCACCACCTGAAGGAATAAAACACATGCTTTTAATACTGCAGGTTAATTGAAAAATAAAAATAAAAAAAAAACTAATTCCGCCCATTCTAAACGTTTCTAAATTAGCGCAGAGTATCCACGATTCCTATCCTCCGAGTGAAAACTACTTAGCTCTGGAAAGATTGGTGGCCATGGTTGTGAGTCCCTACATGGGTTACCGAGGGATTTATCAAGGAAGCCCGGAACCGGTGCTTCGCTCCAAAGAACCCGAAATTAACCGATGGAATTTTAAACGTAAGTTTTATTAAATAAAAAACCAACCTATCAATAATTATTCAAATATAATACAGGAAATCGGCCTTCGTCGATTGTTCGTCTGTCAATGACCAATCCCAATCGCGCTATGGATACGTTAGAAGAGATGTTTCACAACGCATATACGAAAGAAAACGACAGCGAATAACAATCTGATTAATCAGATTTATTTATCTTATTTTCTTTAACAACTAAGCGGAGACGAGTAACTTTAGCGACGCAATAAATTGCAAAAGAGACGATTCCAAGAACAAACATCAACAACGCCAGGGCGTCCAAGAAAAAGTATCGAAACAATCCCATTCCAATGGCAGGAACCTTCAGGTTCGACGTTCCGTTTCGTCTGATGGCGTATTCCACCCAAAATACTAATCGGTCACTCGGTGTCTCAGACTTATCCCGAAGAAGATCGCCTTGAAGTCTGGCTTTCGCACGGTAGCTGCAACGATACCTCATTCATTACAGGATTCTTATAATAATTATAGAGCTTTTATAATAAGTTATTTAAACAAAAAATTACTTTTTATTCGTAACTATATTTTGTATTGTTGTGGCTAAACTGTGCGGGTTTAATTGCTCTAAAGTTAGAATTTCCCCAAAGCCACGAGGAACCACGAACGTTTTAGCCAAGAGCAGCTGATCGTCATTGAGAGGAATGCAAATGAGAGGAACTCCGTGGTAGACGGAAGAAATAACGCTGTTAGTGTCGCAGAATGAAATAAACAGCCGAGTCCTGCCGTGTCCTAAAAATTGCAACTCGATAAATTATTGCCAACTCCCATTCAGAATTTTAATTCCCATTATCACACGAACCTAGAACGTCCTGCGTTGAATAAGCGGGTTCCATGAAAACGTTTTTAGGATGAGAAGTGTCGTTTGATTGAGGATAATTGATTTTCCAAAACGTGGCATAAGGTAAACTTCCTAAGCCGCTAATTAAAACATCTATAATTTGTTGAGGAAATTGACTTCCGTCTAATGCGCTGACTAATGACACGTAAATGACTCCGGAGCGATAACTTCGAGCGACACTGTCCATATCCTAATAAATTCCAGTATTTTACAAACTATTTCTAGCTTTCAAAAAAATTCGCCGCCATTTAATTTCAAAACCGATTTAATTTTTTTTTTAAAAATTCAAAAGAAAAGAATGTTTTGGAAATTACTGCGTCAGTTTTGAAAGTAAATAATGGCACCTGCATGTAAACCAACAAACCTGTGGTAATAAAGTGGAGACCTGACAGTGCAACCCGGCTAAAAAGATAGTGTTGGGCGGCATTGGTCTGGCAGCGTGTTCGAAGATGTGATCGCCATTAATAAAAACCATAGCGAGATCTTTATACGCTTCATTGGGATTAATGCAGTTTTTGAAGTGCGTGCAAGTCGATTGCGCCGCTAACGAAAAGTAGGTATCGTCCCAAAAACTAAGTTTTCTACTGTACTGATAGAAATTAGATAATCTATCCGAAAGTTTCTCTAAACCGGCGTCGTTAATCGAGATGTAAGCCGGATTAAAAGGTGCCGCGATTTTATAAGCGAAGGGTTCAATTAATCGATCGGTCAAGAAACCCGCCACTACGGCTTTTAATTTTTTCCCCAACGCCAAACCGCAAATATCGTTGCCGTACAAGTCGACTAAAATTAAATGCGGCTTCATTTGTCGCAAAGTTCGGAGCAGATTTTTATCTTGTAAAAGTTTGTCGCATCGTCTAGCCAATTTGGTTAAAAAACCATCTGGCACCGAATTACGTTTAATCCCACCTACCAAACGATCCTTCTCCCACCCCTCCAAATCGTTCCTGGGGCTGTCTTCGACGTCGTCGTCGATCAACACCGTCCGCGGAGGAGGATGAGCGGATTTAATGTCGGATTTGTAAATGAGAAACGATACGTCGTGATCGGCGTAGTTTAAATGAGTCTGGAGAAACTCGTTGAAATATTCTCGCGTCGGAATCTGAACCGGAAAAACCAGAATGTTGTACCCTTCGCAATCATTTCCGAAGCCCAACGAATACCACAAAAATATCGACAATAACAACCTCATCGTTACTCTAAAAAAAATATAAAATATCTCACAATTTTTTTGTAAATTAATTTACCGGTGCATTACGTACAGTAGCAAACACAGAAGCCATTCTTAAATCAGAAAAACAAAAAAGCCAAAACAGCAGTGAAAAAGTTCTTTTCGAAAGCAAAAACTAAACCAAATTAAATCTTACGAATATTACCCCAGCCAAATTAACCTTCTCTCTAAAATTATATTGCAATAATACAAAAATTCAGATGCGCAGACCATATGAATTAATTCCAAAGTGCAGCCATAAATTATAATAAAAAATCAAGCCAAATTTAAGCTTGCAATTAAAAAATAATTATAGCCATTTACAATTAGTAAAACAAACGACACATAAGCAATAGTCGTATTAAAAGTTTGACGGTATATAAATATTAAATTGCCGGTTAAAAATGTAAATGTGCAAACTTACCCTGTTGTCACGTTGAATGTTCACCACGAATATGATGTAAAAGATTGGGATGATTAAAACATGTTTGCCACGTCTTTAATGACTTTACCATGCTTTGCTTGTTTTAAAGAAGAGATAATGATGATAGAAAGATGCGCACCACACAAATACATACACGTCAACCATTCACGAATATCTAGCCTCGCGATTCACTTGTTATAATCAAAACAATAAACAACGACCGGGCTGATGGCAGCCATATTAAACACTACCGGGTAGTTACTGTATAATTAAATTCATACCGGACATTGGTCGGTGATCCTGGTTCAATAGTTTCTGTAAATACCGCGTAATATTATCTTCATTATAAAAGAGAACATGACACCACACAATCGCATATTCTTCGATCGAATAACACCGGCTACCGTTGTTACTTTGCTAATTTCATTTTTCTTGTCCCGTCCGTGTAAAACTCCCGCCGATGTAAAAAATAAAATACTGTACGGTACTTGTTTAAAACTATGGAAAGCCGTACCAAACTAAACTAGTGCTTAACAGTTTGCAAATCCTTATACATACTGTAATTGTTTATATAATTTTGGTCAGTATGGCGTTGCACCCATTCGCTCACCAAACGAGTTGGCGCCGTGGCTTAGCTGGGTTTTCGCGTGTAACTTTAATTGAATATTTCCCTGTAATTATTAATTAATTAAAGTTAACACTATGATGAGTGTAGATGAGTAATGTTTTCCTATGTCAAGTTTTTATTTTAATCATAAACAAATTCGTAAAAATCCATACCAGTTCCATACACCGCTTAATGTTATGACAATTTTATTATCCAAAACTCTTCCAAAAGTTTTAACCAACACCAAAATTATAATTTGACTAGTCAGAATTTTTTTTTTTTATCAAGAATTCAGATACGAATACGATAGAAAACGTGAAGGAATGTACAAAATATTACATTGATCGAGTTACCCACCAATCCTCAATGGCTTCAAATTGCAATTAAAAAACTAATTGATTAAAAAGTATAAACACAATAAAAATAAAAAAAAACTACTATGCAGTGCGAAAATTTACGTTAAGCTAAATTTCATTAATACTCAACTAATAAAGAAGCCACTAAAATATGGTTTGCAATATAAATAATGTATTTTTTTTTTTGTTGAAATTTTATCCTTTATTTAGATTTCCGCAAAAATAATACTCGTTGACCCCAAAATCCAACACTTTCGTAGAGACGCTAGCTTTCATCTTAGCTCAAAAAAATATATAATATTTAGGCATTTCATTTGGTGTTTTGTAAAGCACTTGATAACCTATGTTCAAAATAGTTTTAAAACTACGGTATGTCAATAAAGATCTAAGAAAAAAATCTTAGCTTACCAATCCATAGCTTGGTCTAAACCTTCTCCTCTGATAGCTGATGTTTTAAAAATCTGAAAAGTTCTAGTTTTAAGTGCGTCCAATCCTAAACAGTGATGAACTTCGGAAACAGTCATAGCACCAGCAACATCTTGTTTATTCGCCAGCACGACCAAAATTGCCTTTTTTAATTCTTCTTCCTAAAATAACAAAATACTAATAGTTTTATGTCTTGCATTTCATCAAATGTATTCATTGTTAAGAGCGATATTAACCTCTAACATAGAAACTAATTCTTGTTTGGAAATTCCAATTCGATCTCTGTCAACACTATCGACTACATAAATAATTGCATCTGTGTTTGAGTAATAGCACCTCCAATAGGGTCTGTTTAATGAAATTATTCATTAATAAAACATAAAAGGTAATTGATAATCAAGTAGAAGTTACCGTATACTAGTTTGACCACCTAAATCCCACACTTGAAATTTTAGATTTTTGTACGTTACTTCCTCCACATTAAAACCAATAGCTAAAAAATCATAAAATACGAATTAGTAATACTTTGTAAATGTCATGATTTACATGATTACTTACTTGGGATAGTAGTTACCACCTCTCCTACTTGTAATCGATATAAAATTGTAGTTTTTCCAGCTCCATCCAAACCGAGAATCAAAATTCTCATTTCTTTACTTCCAAATAAATTACGAAAATAGCTCATCAGGCCACCTAAAATTAAGAAAACACAGTCTTGTAGTTAATAAGTTATGAAACATACTGTACAAGCAAAATTTTAAACTCGATTATTTCATTGCAAATTAGAGTAATATTCTAAGGCAAGTGAGCAAAATAAACATTACAGAATTATTACAGTACTAAAAGAGAACACAGATGTTTGTTATTGGTACAAAATACAACGCATAAGCTCTCTCAATACAATGACTGTACACTCCAGCTATGAGTAACCCATATTATATCCCCCCCATTTGTTATACAGATACTTTACCGTTTACCAAATTAAAAAACGCCGTCGCTAATGTAAAGTTGTTTTTTATAAAAAAAAAAAATCTTTAAAAATGTTACATTCAACTGAAAATGGAAATTTGCGTTCTAAATTTTGAAAGCGGTTAGACGTCATGTAACATTTTTATATTATCTATCGTTAACAAAAATTTAATCCTGGCCCAATTTGTACTTAATGTCACTAAAAATAAAACATTATTAAATAGTTTATATTCTTATAATAAGTATTGCAAATTATGCACAAAATGTAAGGCGAGATAAGCGGTGTCAAAATTATTCCGGTACCAGTGAGCATGATCACCTACGACAAAGCCGTAAAATGCATCGCAATTATTACTCCAAGCCATAATTTATACAATTACAAATATCTAAGCAATCAATTAATATCATTATTTAATTTGTCAACTTACCCATAGTTATTAAATTTCAAAAGAAAAAGGTTGATATATTGGAAAACGACACGCCAAAATACTATTCAACGTGGAAATCATAAAACGCGCATGCGCGGTGTGATGTAAGCAGACGATACCATCCAACTCTACCGGTAGCGATAACCAAGCACAAGCGATAAAGATGTGCTGCCGTCGATAAAAGACAAACAAAGTGCAACACTTACCGCTCTTCGTTTACCGCTATCGTTTGTTACCGTCTCCTACGGTATAATGAAGCTGTGTTCACACTAGAGCATTTTGGCTAACGCCTGGCTACGAATGCTGACTTGCAGCCTTCTCATAATTTCATTGGGGAAACAATAATTATTACTGCATAGGAAAAGTTTTAATAAATTATTTTTTATTTAATAGAATTCTTTTTGTTTTCTTTGATTTATTTTTTATTTTTACAAAATTTTAAACTTAAACACGGATTAATTATTTATACGTACGGTATAATATTATGTAGCCTACCGGTAGTACTTTAATTACAGTACTTACGATAAAATAGTCGTAATCTGTTGCAAGGTTGTTCGATTTGCAGGGTAATTATTTTTAATTTGAACTTTT